>VXAD01008119.1:1939318-2007300 GCA_013399195.1 Dicrurus megarhynchus
TTTTTTTTTTTTTTTTTTTTGTTAGTTGGGTTTTTTTAAATTTTATTTATTTTTATTAGCTGACCAATTCAGGAAAAAGAGCATAAATTCTAACTTTGGTTTGTCAGTGAAAAAAGACTACAATACATAAAAATTCCATTTGGAATTCAAACTAGTCTGTCCTCAGGGAGACATCTGTCTGCTCCCTTGCTTGGGCACACAGTGTGCATACCAGCAGGCTGTGCTCCTCAGTGGCTTTGGATTAATACTTTAACTAAAATAACATAATAATGCTTTAGGTATTAATGGGTCACTCTAGCCAACTTCAGTAAGCGAAAGAATGAAACTTGTCATGTTCCAAAATAAAACTGAAATTCTTTGAACTGCTGGCAATACTGGAAATAAGTGAAGTTCATAATGACTGGATATCCAAAACCCATACAAAGACAGGCTCTGAGACACACTGCATTTTCAGGTAACAATGTTGCCACAGTGTTTCTCTTGCTTTAAGTATCTGTATTCTGCCTCTCTTCCATGAGTCACTCACAGATCTGTACCCAGCCTTAGGAAATTCCTGAAGGTTTCCAGAGTTGTCTTTCCAGCTCTTGTGTTTGTGCCTTTGACCTTCCTTATTGCTCGCTGCTGCCTTTCTCCATCTGTATGTGTGTGTGTGTCTGCGTGCACATGCACACACCTCTTACGCAGGCTGGGGGACAAGTGGCAAGTGCTGGGACGTGGAGGTTTCGATTGGAAGGAAGGGCCACTCGCCATGAGTGCACCAAGTGTGCAGGTTACAGCTGGCAATGGACAAGCATTAGCTAGCCCCAAGTGTTCAGCTGTTTCATGGTTTGCATTTCCTGAGGTGGCTGAAACACAGACTATGCATTAAGAATTCAACCCCCTTGGAATAGACTTTCTCTTTTTTTACTTCGTCTTCACACACTCAGGAACAGTCCACAACCACAAAAAGATAACCATGGGGCTACGTCTAGCAAAACTGTAAAAAAAAGTCTTTAAAGCAATGTTGCATCCATCATATATGGAAACAAGTGTGATAGGGTCTGTAGAGAAGGTAAATATATTTTACAGGATCCATTTGTACTGTAAAGAAACCAAAATACTAAGAGCACACAAGCCTCACTTCTGATCCACAATAGAAGGAAGACACCTAAAATTAAGTACAAGCTGGTAATAATTGCTCTGAGTTTAATTTAGTTATGGGAGTACTTTAATTACTGGACCAATCAATTAGAAAAATCTGGATATTATTTGTGGTCGGAATGAGATAGGTCAGAAATAGGGAATTACCGAAGTTGCTACCTCTTGAGAGACTGATACAAAGAAAAATTATTGCTTGTGGAAATCTGACAGTTTATGTCATAGTTGGTCTTCATGTACTTAGAATTTCCTTGACAAATTTTCTGCTGATTTTTGTCTAAGTGTATTTTCCTCTTGATAGAAATTCATGTGTTTTGTTCACTTAGAGTGGTTAATTGAGAAGTGCTCTAAGGAAACAGCTAAGTTCTACATGGAATCTTATGTGACAATATAGGTAGCTTAAGACAAAGTTAATAATCTTGATAGATCCACACTTTTAAATTTTAATTTGTTTTGCATTATGACAACATTTGCACGTTCTCACTCTGGATCTGAATCAGATTTCTGATGCATTCAGGTCTGAGTTATTAATTAAGGTGCTTTATTAAACACAGCATTATTAAAGTAGATCATCGTAACATGAGCCCTAGGACAAGGAAACTCGCTATGATTTATGTACCTTCTGGTTTGAGTTACTTTTTTTTCCAGATTATCATGTGAAAGTTTTCTCTGACTCCTTTTTTTTCTCTGTGCAAGCTAAAACTTCACTTTTGCTTTTGAAGATTCTCACCATGGGACCATTTTGTGCTGTAATTTGGCAGAGGTTCTTTCTGAGTAGGAGGTTTGGACTTGTTTCCAGGAAAACTGAGATTTTTTTTTTTTTTTGCTTTTGTTAAATTTTGGTATTTTCCTAACCTTTTTGATGAGTACATAGGGACTTTCAAGAATAGCTTTTCTCATGGAAATGGAAAAATTTCTGTTCTCTGCCATACATGGGAGTGGGAAGGAAGAAAATTATTCTCTTTGAAAACCAATAAGTGAACAAATGAATTTATAGAAGTGTCTGGAATTCACATACCTGCAAAGTAGTTGATTTTACTTTTATGAACTTCTTCTCAAGTATTTCTTATTTTTCTAAGCTCTCCTCAGTCATTTCTAGAAAAGAATAACGCTTAGTCAATAAGAAATTTGCTAAATCACACCCATGAATTAAATGCCAAATTGGGGATAAAGTATGGAACTTCTGCCATAATTTCATTATTGCTTTTAATGCATATACTAGCAAATCTCTCCAAAACAAGGAAGTAAATTTATGAAAAGATATAGATGGATATATATAATCCTTGAATGCTCTTCTGCTTGTTGAATCAGAGGTTAGGTTTGACTTCCATTTCATTCCTTGGCAATGTTATGCTAATATGGCCTTAGAGATTTCTTGTCTTTCAGTTGTCTCACCTTAAAAAATGCCTGCTGAAGAAGCAAAAGTTAGGAAAAATATTTTCTAAACTGTATTGACGTATTTCTGTGTAAAGTAAAGTATATGAAATACCAGTCCGTGGTACAATAAGTGCATTAAGAGAAAAGATCCATTTCAGTTCCACAACTGAATGAAAATATTTCAGTTGGTGATGGGGTCAATAAAAGATAACCTTTGCTCATACACGAATTCCTTGTCCAAGTAATTGCACTCTGCTTAAGCTTGTATCACTGGGATCATGTGGAAACTCATTCCTCAAAAGCTCAGCAAACTATAGAACTTCTCTAAGACCTTGTGAAGGGTGATTTTTTTTCACAGCTTGATTTGCCTCAGATATGAGCAGAGATTATTCTCCTTCACTGCCCAAGACTTGCTAGATGGGATTCCAAATTCAGCTGTCAACAACAGACTAACTTTTCAGGTATGCCTCTTATTTTGGAATTAAGAGCATGACTTTTAACTATCATATTAAATATCATCATCCCCAGAAAAGTAGGGTATATCAAACTTTTCCTTTATTCACTTTCCAGATAACACCCAGACTACTAACACTACTTCTGTCATTCTGTGTGTTCTCTGAAGAGTCCTGAGTCTCAGGTTCCTGGAATTCACGAAAGATAATTTTAATTAGAAATTGCACATTGTTAAATTCATATAAATTGAAATGCATTCAAATTGCCTCCTAAAAATGCTTAAGCTATCTGACTTTACCTCTAGAGGAACAATATAAAACATGAATAGTACTGATCTGAACTGAGGAACTCCTCTCTGGGGCACTGGAGCATCAACACCTTGATCTACAGTTAAAATACATACCTCAAGCATCCTTAGCTTAAAGTAAATGTCTTTTCTAATATAATTTGTAGGTTTCCAGCAAAACTGTCCCAGAGAAGCCTTAATTTCAATGTAGTTTTAAAAAAGTAATTTAAATCAGGACATCAGGTTTATTCCAACATTTCTGTAGAATGTGTAATGAAATCATTGATGTCCAGATAGATATCTGAGCCAGTGACAGTACATTTTGTTGACTGTAAAGTGGAAAGCAGAAGATTGGAGTTTTCTTTCATTTACACTGTTAGAAACCAGAAATTTTTTATATGATGTAGAAGAAATAATGGCAAGATAACTTCAAAGAGAATAAATGGAATAATTTCTAACAGACTAGCACCAAGTTTGGAAAAAGTAAAAGTTTTTGATTTTTAATTGAGACTGAGATATGGGGGCAAAACTGTAATTCTGCAAATCCTGAAATAGTATAAGGTAACTTGAGTCCTACATCTGAAAAAATGCATTGTAAATGTATTGTTAATAATACAATAAATTTAGACATCATCATGTTCAACCCTTACTGCTAAATATGTAAACTTTTATCTATAATGGAGTGGAGCATTTTTAAAACATCAAGATGACTGAGTTCTAAAATTACCTTTGTGCATTTAGGCTTGGATTCATCCGTTATTGGTTATCTAAAGTATGTGCCATTGACTGCTTTCTAAATATATTCAGAACTTGTTTCAAAGTCTTTGAGTTTGGTCTTGAAAGCTGTGTGTTGTGTAGCACACAGCATTGTCATCTGGGAGCACAGTGACTGCTGCCTGCTGCCTGGGTATCGTTTAGGTGTCTGCTCTGTCTGGGCACAGCAAAGCTTTCTACAGTCCCATCCTTCTCTTTTGTTTAATAGAGCTACCCTGAAAAATCCTAGTGGTACTTAACTGTTTCCAGTCATATGACATCTTATTGGAAGATGTCAGTAAATTTTTTCAACATTTTTTTCTAAAACAAAATTGTGTATTCACTGAGTGACAAGAGCCCATGTGTTTTACAAAATTATCCTTCAAGGCTCTGTGTACATTTTGCCCAAAATGTATTGCTTGGCATTCTTCAGCAAATATGTATTACTGCATTTTCTCTTTTCTGGAATTACTTCTTTATGTATAGTCATGAAAATAAATTCTATTATGGAGCAATGATTTTCCACTCTGCAGACTTACAGGATGTGAGAGAGGTTCTTACTTGTGAACTATGATGTATTTCAGGAATGTTGGCTACCAGCACAGAATGTGTTCACCTTGGAGCTGGAGGTTTTCTGCAGAACACATCAATAAAATGATCTTTTAACAGCCACCCGTTTCAGCACCCAGGTGTTCTGTACATGCATCCTGTTTCTCACACACCGGAATAATTTCAAGTATCAGGGTTCTTTACTGAAATTGTGGCCAACTATATTAAAATATAATTTCAGGTAATTATAAATGGAAATAATATTTATAAAATACCTGCCTAACCAAAGTTCATGCTGCTGTACAAAATCCATGTTTTCCTACGAGACCAGTCAATTCCTTTAGTTTAATGAACCATTTGTTGGCAGATTTGTAAAGTGATACTGGTTCTGCAGGTCCAAGTAGTTTTCTGGCAAGGAAATAATTTCACTGTTTCAGATTCCAAGTGCTAAAATTCTTAACCAAAATGTTATTTGGGAATGCCAGCCTTATCAAGTTTGCTGCATTCTGCTTGAAACACATCGACTGTGCACACTTTATTTGCACCAGAGTGCAACAGCTCTCTCTGCTCTGTCTTTTGCAGCTGGCCAGCCCCATCTGTGGTCAGTGGCCAAGGATTTGTCTGAAGGAAAACGTCCTGTAACTGGGTCAGGGCAATCCCCGCTATCAACACAGGCTGGGGATGAACAGATCAGAGCAGCCCTGCCCAGAAGGACTTGGGGGTGCTGCTGGGTGAGAGGCTGGACATGACCCAGCCATGGCACTCCCAGCCCAGAGAGCCAGTTGTATCCTGGGCTGCATCCAAAGCAGCGTGGGCAGCAGGGTGAGGGAGGGGATTCTGCCCCTCTGCTCTGCTCTGGTGAGACCCCACCTGCAGTGCTGCATCCAGCTCTGGGGTCCCAGCACAGGAAGGACATGGACCTGCTGGAGTGAGTCCAGGAGAGGGTCTCAAAGAGGATCAGAGGGCTGGAGCACCTCTCCTATAAGGAAAGGCTGAGAGAGTTGGAGTCACTCATCTTGGAGAAGAGAAGGCTCTGGGGCCACCTCATTGTGGCCTTTCAGTGTTAAATGATTCCTATAAGAAAGGTGAGGATAGACTTTTTTGCTGGGCCTGTTGGGATAGGGGAAGAGGTAATGATTTTAAACCAAAAGACAGTACATTCAGACTAGATAAAAGGAAGAAATTTTTACCATGAGGGTGTTAAAACACTAGAACGGGATTCCCAGAGACATGGTGGATGTCCCATCCCTGGAAGCATTCAAGGTCAGGTTGGATGTGTCTCTAAGCAACCTGATCTAAATGAAGGTGTCCCTGTTCTTTGCAGGGAAGTTGGACTAGATGGTCTTTAAAGGTCCCTTCCAACCCAAACTATTCTGATTTTCCGAATCTACGATTTTATGAAATGTATCTGCTTGGCCAATAGCAAATTGAGCTGGAAAAATTTTTGAATCAGTATTTGACTTTGAACAACTGTTAAAATATTATTTTAGTGAGCCTGGTGTTCTGAGGATGCTTGTATTGAAAACTGTTGTTAATGCTTAAACTTGAAGCAGACTGTGTTCCTGCAATACTCTGCCCTTGAGTTTAGCATCACAAGATAAAAAAAACAAACAGCAACTTTGGACCACTATGCCTCTCTTTGAGACTTTTGAGTCATTGGCAGCCTAATTTTGTTTAGGAAAGGAAAAATGAAGCGTCTTGATGTGGTTTCCAATTTTTCTACTGAAATACAGAGTTGAGTAAGGGGAAAGATTGAACATTTTTCAGTAAGATAGGGTCTAAGTAACGATGACTCCATAATTAAGACACAAAAGCAATGCCAGAGAATGGTAGATCTGAAGCGCATATTATTTTCAAACATTATCTCAGGATTCATGGCAGAATATTCCTCAGTGACAAGCATGACCAGACATCACATGTACAAACATGTTCACCAGGCAGTGAGCGACACCTCCCTGCCCAGCAGAAGCATCAGGACCAGAGGAAGTGAGTCATGACTCACTTTCCAAGGATCAGTATGAAACAAAAGGGCCAGCAAATGGGCTTGACAGCTGCAGCTATTAAAATCAAGGGCCCAGAAAAATCTTCTGTTTCCCAGGATGGCACACTGCTGGTGTTCTTTCTGCCTCTGATGACTCACATCTTTGCCTTCTGAAGCTTACAGATTTGATAGAGCCTAGACACAAATCAAATGCTTCAAAGCAGCTGGGAAAGTGAAGATGTCCTAGATTTGCTGTTGCTGATACCTACAATTACTTGGTAAGGAAAACAAAGTAAGCCAAAGATACACCTAATCGTAGTCACAGAAGTAAATGCTATCCTCTGTCAAAACCACAGCATACCAAAGACTAAACAACCCTCCTGACAGTCTCCTCGCTACATAGTATTGTATGAAATGTTGGACTTCAGTACCAGACAATCCTGAGCCTTCTGTATTTTGTTACCTGCCAAGTAAGAATGAATGAATGAATTTGAGCTTCTCGTGTCTTAAGTAAATTGTTCAAAAATACTTAGAATTAGTCCTGCTGAAATTTTTGTTATTTTCACCTTGTCATTTTAACTTGTAGGTTTGTAGTCTTTTGAATGGAAGAAAATATAAATATGAGATGTTTGGTCCTGTACAAATGAAAGTTTTACATTGGTGAAAATAATAGATTTTTCCTTCTTGGATCTAGTTGTTACACTGATTTCCTGTAATAAGGGAACAAATTGATCCAGCTCACAGTACAGTTGGATATGCTGGGAGTGTGACCATTCAGTGTTAGCACAGAATGCTTACATTAGTTGCAGAGACAGCCCAAAGCAGAGCTGGTGAGACAAAATGGAGACAACCATGACAGTGACTGCCAGCCACATCTTTAAGAAATTTCTCTTGAATTATAGTGATTCGATTTTTTTCACAGATGACTTCTTTCGACTTTATCTAACATTAGTTGAATATTTTAGAAATGAAGTCTTCTGAAAAACAAACCCCAAACCAAAGCAATCAACCATACAAAACAAACTAACCAACCAACCAAGCAAAAGCCACAGAAACCCCCCCATGTGGTTTTAAACCCTTACATTTGTAAAGAGTATGGAATGGCTCTAACAGATACACCAGTAGTTTCCTGAGCTGGTCATGTGCTGCAGTTCACAGTACATGTGCCAATGGATAATTTTTCATCTATTTAGCTGTGACCTAATACTCCCATAACTTTGTCAACCTCACTAGTCCTTTTAAACAGCATTCCTAAATCTGTTTATTTGGAAAATCCACACTCTTCACAGCAATATTAAAAACTCTTGATCCAGATGATTTCTCTAGCTTTCTGTTTTGCCTCATCAGCCCAGGTAGTTTGTTGACTGTAGCCAGCAGTTCTAATAATCAAGATTTGTTCTGTAAATTAAGTTTTACTTAAAACTTTCAAGTGCTTCCATTAGCCCTGTATCTCAGGAGATATTCTGAATACAAACATCTAGGATGTTTGGTTTGGATTTTTTTTCAAATTAATGGATCCATTCTTTTGGGATTAATTTTAAAGTCTTCATATTTCCTTTGATGACAATGGTCCATAGCAACCTATAATAATGGCTTTAGTTACAGACATAAAAGCTAGTATCTTAGTGTCATCATAGCATTGATAACTGTACAGCATTCAAAAATTTAGGATTCCTTTCAAAGGCATAATTTACTGAATGGACTGGACATACTAGCTTAATCCTGGATCTGATGAGAATGTAGGTTTCTAAGAGAGTTTTAGTTGGACTGAAAGCTGTTTTCGTGCCTGCTATTGGCTGTTTTAAAAGACACTTCTATTCATCCTGATACTAAGCAATAACGTGATTTTTTGGTCCCTATTAATTATTCTTTTTTTTCCCAGCCTAATTAAAAATTTTAGAATATAGGGATACTGAAGGCAGAGTAAAAAGTGTTGAAAACATTTCTATAATATATTTTGTTAAGGAGCAAGTTTGAAGTATCAGTATTAAATTTGGTACATGCAATTTAAAGTATTTCTGACGCCTTGCAGGCAAAGAGGGAGAATAGCATTTCTTGCCCATCCTTTTTCTCTCTGGCATCTCCTGTCCCTCTTGTTTGTATCCTTTTGCCTCCAGCTTGATTTTCATGTTCAGGAGCACAAAGACAGATTAAAGATAATTTCAGTGCTTTGTACACTTTTTCGAGCTTGGGAAGGTAATTATGGGCCTTTCTACATTTCACATCAGGATGTAGCAAGGGCTGTGTGCTCCCTGAGAGCTGGAGAGCTGGCAACTGAGAGCAATACCACGGCCAGCTGGGCAGAATTCAGTGAGGCAGTGCCAGTCCCACCACCACTGGCAAGAGAGCAGGATAGACCTAAGGGTAGCAGACAGCTCCAGTCCAGAGCTTGGGTCATCTTGTCCAGCAAATGTGTGATGATGGGGCAGGTCTGAAGTCTGTAAGTTGGGAAGGCAAGCAGCAGGTCAGGGTGAGAATCAGGGCTGGTGATCACCAGGTGGAGTCACGGTGATGAGGTGGGTCTGAAGTCAAGCTGAGTGCCAGCCTGTCTGTCAGATCAGCGAGTCCAGGGCTGAACAAGGCAGGGCTTTGAGAAGGTGGAGCCCAGCACTGCTGGGGCATCACTGGAGAAGGGACTGATGGTCCTAAAAGGGTTAAAAGGGATCCTGGGCTGTGGGCTGGGTGTGGGCAGCCCCAGGCATTCAGTCAGTGCAGGTAAGGTTTGCTGATGTCCTCCAGACACTGACATCACTTGCTTTAACAGAATATGGTAAAAAGAGGAATGAAAAGTCTAAAGAACCAGACAACTCTGTAAGTGTCCTAAAGAGGCAAGAAAGAACACCTGTCTTTTGGACAATTAGTGACTAAGCATTCCTTGCTGGCCAAGCTTAGAAAAGATGTCCAGTTCAGGGAAATAAGTAAGGATTTTTCCAAACCCTTTCCTTTCTCAGGACCTCTTAGGAACTCGGATATTTTTGCCACCCAAGTTTGCCATAAGGTTTTCTCATTGCCCAGTGTCTAATAGCAGATCAAATGAGTAGAAAACCTGTGACTGTTCTGTTTGGAGAGGACACAGATGAGAGGATCATCTGGAAAAGTTTCACAGAATTATGAAAATAATTAAGATGTGACAGACCTGGTCACTTATATGTACACAGCAGAGGTCTCTAAAGGAACAGTAGGAGACTGTTTCAAGTAAACAAAAATAATAAAAAATACTTCTTTACACTGTAGGCACGAAACTACTGGTCACTGACACCACAGTCTGTTGTGTGGATACAGAGAGCATTAGCTGGTTCTGTAAATGACCAGTCCATATGTGGAATGTGGGGAGGAGTGGCAGAGGGCTGATCCTTGCTTTATCTGCTCTAGATGTTGGGATATTGCAAGGGAAATGCACGTCGCAGTATGGCATGGTCACATCCCTTCCATACATACTCACCCCTTCAGCCACAGCTGTGGGGAAATTTCTGTGCTTTGTCCAACAGGGCACTTCTTATGCTGATGCTTTGACTCCTTTCCTTAACTCTTTCCCACTACAATTAATCTGAAAACTTCAGGTCTGTCATCTGGATTTAAACTCCTCAGGGAAGTCAAAAAGAGTGTGCACACATGTGGCACTGACAGAATATCATGGAATGATAGAATGGTCAGGGTTGGCAGGCACCTTAAAGACCATGTGGTTCCAACTCCTCTGCCATGGGTAGGGACACCTTCCACTAGGGCAGTAGAAGGTTATTATTTTGTGATCATATGTCCACACTGGAACACTGTATTGTGACCAGCTTTCACTGCTCTTAATTCTTCCTTAACTTCATACAATGACTGCTAAAGTGACACTTAAAATGACCTGCTGGAGCTGTAGGTACTTCAAATCTAACTCTATCCACATATCCACAATTGTGTGAGACAAATATTCATGACAGAGAGCAGATTACAGGTGCAAGAAAAAAGAACAAGAGATATTAAAGGAAGACTTAAGAACTGCAGCAAAAGAAGAGGCAAAATGAACAGAGTTCATGAAGAGCAGAGTCAAGCAAAATAAGGAGAATGATGAAGCAGGCAATATTGCCCCCACATCTACCTGAAGCCATGGAAGACCCTTTCTTCTTAATGAGTGTTTAAGTGTCTCTTCCCTACACATTATGGCTCTGCATAGTGGAAGGTTTAGTCTTTTCTGTCCTTTAACCTCGAATCTGTGGGAGGTAGGATTATTCAGTGGCCATCATATATGGGCTAAGTAGTCCTGAGATAGGAACAGGACCTATATCCAATCTTTGTTCTTCTCATTATGACAAGTAGCAAGTGAAAAAAGTTCACCTTCTTACAATTATTTTACAGTAAATAATGCTAGACTAAAATGAAGCCTGATGAAGCAGCTATTAACTCCTTAAAGGAGAATTGTTTTTATGGGTTTCAGATAAGAATAATTACTCCATCTAATAATTTCATACAAAATACAGTGTGTGCAGTACCTTCTTTTGGGGGAAAAGAATCCCATCACAAACCAACACCAAGAAACCCAAAGAAGCAGGAAAAAGTAAAGCTTTTAAAAGTGTTGTATTTAATATGGACATAGCTTTTATCGTATTTAAAACCATTTTATTAGCTTGCATGTTTATTGATTAGATAGAGGAAAATTTGATGAGTTTGTTTTCTTAATTTACTCAGATGGGTAAGTCAATGAGTGAACAAGTAATATGATTGCTTACTTTCTCAAGCTGCCTTCAGTAATGGGCCAAAGTGGGCTTACTTCTGGCTGAGGGAAAATATTTGCAGAAAGTATTAGTGGTCAGCCACTGTGTGCAATACCAGGAGTCAGCCATCTGGATTTTGCATCAGGTGCCCAAAGAAAGAAGAGAAAAATTCTTTGTCCTACATAAATCTCCGGAGCAAGTTTCATCCAGATCCTCAGTCGGATGTTGCTTTGGATGCCACAGAAAGCTTACCTTCAGTTGTTTGATAGTGTTGCCTGCTTCTGGATTTGCAATGATCCTCACATTCTGTTCCTATGGTTAGGGTGTTTGTTTTCTCTTCATTTGTCAAAGTAATAATGTCAGGAAATACTAACCTTCAGAGACCTACAGACATCTTTAAATCTTTCTTGTCAAGCCATACACAATCTCAGAGAACAAAGAACCCTTTCTTCAGCCCCATGCCTTTGCCAGAATACTTCTATGTTTTCTGGGCAGGACCAGCAAGATATTCAAGGAGAAACTGCCTGATAAGACAAGCTGTCACTAAACACAGATCTCACTGATTCAGTCAGGAGGGAGGATTTCTTTTGTGTCAGGTAGAATTACTGCTTTCAAATCAATAATTTTAATATCATCAGGAGCTGCTGTCCAAGAAGCATCCACTGAGAGATTAAGCACAGAATGGGGACAGTCCACTAAATCATTAATGCTGCTGGGCTCTCTGGCCATCATTCCACAGACACTGGTAAAATAAAGTTCAAGCACTATAACAGAGATTCCTTACTAGGACGACAACACAAAAGTATTTTTTTTCTAATAATATTACCAGAAATAGCTGAGTTGTTATTTTTATCTCTTTTTTTAAATGCCTCTAAAATTATGCTAAAACCATATGACTTGCAGAGATGAACCTTAAAGACTAATTGCAGTCTTTTTCCAAATGCAGTTTATTGAAATTACCAGTATAACTAGGGAACACATAGAGTGCCTCTCCCTTGAGCAGATGTGCATGCTTTTAAAAAATTACTAATTTATTTGTCTTTTCCTTTTCAGAGATAGAGTGCAACATAAGGCAGATAAACAGTGATTAGGAGCCAAATTTTGTGTGAGACTTTGCACTGCTTAAGCAGAGAACAGACAACCCTATGGAGTTTTCACATCTGTGTGCAAATCTAATTTCACACCTTAAGATCTAGCTGTACCTCAAGATTTTATGTGTATAGATATATGTGTTTACATACCAATTATTACTGTTTTGATTTCCAAACTGATAATCTCTATGGAATGTTAATTGATGACACTCTTACTACTGCAGAGTGATGATCTTAAAATTTAATGGATTTTACACTGTTCTCATGTATAACCAGCCACAGAATACAAGAGATACATGACTGTGCTTTCTAAGCCCTGTAGTAAAAATATCAGAACTTAGAATAATCACAAGCATAAAGTTAATCATTTGTGTTCTTGTGTACAGCTTGAAATCTGCCTGCTTTTTTGGAGCAGGTAAATAGCTATAAAAGAAAAAGCATCATTTTTCAAGGACCCAGGTTAAAGTTTTTTCTTTGAAATGCATTGTATAAAAATAATAATTTTCATATTATACATCTAATATTTTTTTGGCACAGTGCCAGTTCATAATGTCTCCCTTAAAAAGACCATCAATATGGACACCTATTAGAAATCTCTTTCCTGAATTATTTACACAGATGAACAGTTAGTCTTCTTTTGTTTAGATGCGTACCTGCATTTTCAGTGTTCATAAATGTAATTCAGGGCTGGCACAATTGAGTTTTCCACAACTAATTACTTCGTAGTACAGTAAGAAACGTGGTTTATGTAATGATGGTACTCTGTAAATGAATCCTAAAATGGAAACTGCAGTCCTCCTTTAGAAAGGCATCATATGCTGCCATTGAAGTAAGACAAAATGGTTTTCATGCCAGCTTTGTACTGCAAATTTATTACATCTTGGTTAACTGAGATTTCTTCCCCATTCTGTTTCCATCTATGAATTGTAGAGCAATCCAGTTTTCACACACGAAGAGAAGAATTACATTAAGTTAATAATGCAATTCTATACATATGAAATATCATTTGATCCCTCATTGCAATGGTGCTTCCAATAGTTCCCAATAGCAGGTAGTCAGTGAAAGATAAGAAGTAGTATATTGCTTTACACGATGATTTCTCAGAAAGATCAAACATGCCAGATGTTAAACTAATATCCATTGAACTGTTTCCTTTTTGAGAACACTTAAAAGATCAGGCTGCAGAAATAATTTACATTTCCTGTAATATAATTTACAATGTATAAAGTAATGCTAGAAGCTCACTTTGAGCTGAACACCCAGAAGCAAAACTTTATGGCAGTATGTTTTCAGGTCAACCAAGGATGAAAGAATAAAGAAAGCATGCTCCTAGAAATAATGTTCAATACTGGGCAGGTCCCATCTTGTAGATTTCTTCCCTCAACCTAACTTAGAAGCAGTTGAGGCAAGTGAGACAGCAGAGGATTGCCTGTTTTGTTCCTTATAATTAGTGCAGTGTGGTTTGCTACTCTGTGACAGGAATATACTGTCCTTTC
Source organism: Dicrurus megarhynchus (assembly GCA_013399195.1). Lineage (NCBI taxonomy): Eukaryota > Metazoa > Chordata > Aves > Passeriformes > Dicruridae > Dicrurus > Dicrurus megarhynchus. The sequence goes on from VXAD01008119.1 coordinate 1,953,139, forward strand.
TGACTTTCTCTTGAGCTCAGACAGGAGGAAGGGTGGGTTCTTTGCCATGAGCACTGAGTTGTAAAAACCTGACAACACAACATATGACACACTGATTTTGGAAATGACCGCCTATGACAATCACGTATAATTTCTTGTTCTACATGGATTATCTTGTTTTGTATTCGTGTTAGTGAAGTCACCAATGTCAGTCACTGTAGGTGCAGTGATGCTTTGGAATTACTGAGGCCTAACTACATAAATTTTTTCAGGTATGCATTTCCCTGAACTCTGTTACTATGTGCCTCTTGTAGATGTTGACTCTATGGTTGCTTGACAATAACCATGACTGAAAATCATAGGCAAAGCAACACACATTTAGTGGTGAGAATATATGGCATTTTTTCACCATGACATGGTTATTTTAGAAAAACAGCAGCATGAGTTGTAGTGTTTATTTTCTATTTGCTTCTGGCTCCCATTCACTTATATGCTTACAATGAATAAATTCCTTGTTCTCGGAAGACACTAACACATCTTTCTCCTCCCAAACCCCCCAAATCCAACATATCCTTGAAGAAATTGAAAAAAATTATCTAAAGCCACAGAGATAGGAATTTCAGGCTGCTGAAAATTAAACAGTCTAAAATATTACCAAAAAATATCCACAGCATTTCCAAACACTTATAAGGAAATATTTGTCCATGAGAACTCAGAGGATGTCTGTTTTTTCCTTCTCATGTCCCCTGTAAGCCAGGCACAGACAACAGGCAGAAGGAAATGTCTGTTGCAGAAGCTGAAGCAAGCAGGGACTGGTAAAGATTTAGCAGCAAATCGATGCCTGGGAAGAGGCTGGCCAAGAAGTCTGGACCTATGAATTACTGGATGAAATGTAAGAGTGGAATGATAGTGGTCCTGGAACCTAGAATTGACTGGGCAAACACACCTGGGATGAGGATAAGGTCAGTCAGGGAAGAAAGGTAAGCAAAGAGACAGGAGAAGAATTTGAAGAAATGAAATGCTAAAAAAAAAAAAAGAGAAAATTCTAAACTGAAGTGAAAACAATAAAAGTGAATGGGATGATATGAAGTGCAGGGAAATGGACTGAAGCTTGCCCAATTGATCCTCATTGAAATCACAGGATTTCATTTCCATTCTAAGGAAATGAAATCTTGAAATTGGAGAACAAAGTGGAACAAACACTCTGGAAAGGAGATATGATCAAATAAAATGCAATTGAAAAAAAAAAAAGAGAATTTGGCAATGGAGGGACTACAATGAAATGTACTGAGATGAAATGAGGGGCAGTGAAGAGGACTGAAATTTACCAAAATTATTCACATTGAAATCTGGAAATCAGGGAAGAAAGGTAAACAAAGAGACAGGAGAAGAAACTGAAGAAATGAAATGCTAAAAAAAAAAGAGAAAATTCTGAACTGAAGTGAAAACAATAAAAGTGAATGGGATGATATGAAGTGCAGGGAAATGGACTGAAGCTTGCCCAATTGATCCTCATTGAAATCTGGCAATTCCAATGGGAAGAAGTGGGAGAAAAAGAGGACAAAACAAATGAAAGCCAGATTTGAGTTGCAGGGGAAGAAATGTCATTTTGCGTGCCTGGTGTTTTGACACCTGCTCCCAGCTGCCTCAGGCTCTCTATTTCACAGATGTTGGAGTAAAAATGGGGATCTAACTTAGATTTTCTTTCCTAAGCCACATGCCTTACTTATAGCCTTTTTAGTGACAGCAGGAATATCTAAATTTCATCTCAGCCTCAGTGCTTGCATATAAACGTTACTCAGCAACCTTTTGGCAGCAGCAAGGATAGAAACCCATTCTCCTGGGGAATGTGTAACTCCCTTAGTCAAAGGACCTTATTTTTTTAATTTCAACACTTCTGGCTCCTTTCCCAGTGTTCCTTCTTCTTGATGACAAATTATGCATAGGGCTCTGCATATGAGGTGCTTTACTTGTGACACTTTAATTCAATTCCTTCCTCCATCCCCTGCAAAAAGAAAGCAGGATTCTTCTACAGGTAAAAGATATGGGGGCGGGGGGGGAAATTGTGTGGTCTTGTAAGCAAAGTCTGAATCCTAATAAATGGGGTCAAATTAAAATTGTACAGTCAGATTTTAAATTTTAATTATTTTTTTTTAAATATAAGCTTACAACTTGAATTAAGTGATCTTAACCTACATTATGTGTGCAAAAAGAATGGGATTTGGTGAGGAGCCTCAAAATGCTGATACAAAACTTACTACATACCTCATATTGCATCTAAATGCTTGTGTCCATTTATGTGTAGAATTGCACCTGTGCTGTAAGAATGAGCAAAAGAACCATCACAACCAACCAACTACCTTGATTATATAAAAATACTAGTGACACAAAATTTCCTTCAGCTTTTTACTACAGAGGACTACATCCTTAATTCTACAAACCCCTCCTTCCCTGGTGAGGCTTATCTGGTATTGATAGTGAAAAATGGCAAAATGCTAAGTGTGAAAAGATACAATTGCATCTACCAATGTGCAGTTTAGATCTATATGCAAAAAGGTAACTATTTACAAAAAAATGTTTGTTGTGAACTCTGTAGTTTTAATTCTGTGGGGTTTTTTATGACATCCCTTTGATAATACTTATATTCCTTTAAGATATTTTATTACCCAGATTATTTTTCCTTTATAATGTGTTATCTTTTCCATTAAAAAAGCACTAAAACAAGCATTCAGCTTATCATCTACTTTGTAGTGAAACTTGGAAAATACAAGACGGATATTTTATTGTTTTCACACGTCCCCTTCTCATTTTCCTGCAGTATACTGGAAATCTGTGTCAGAGTCTGTGTCTTTGGCTCACCTTCAGGAAAAGTCCATTAATATGTCCTGGTATGGAAAGATATAAATATATCTGTGAGATGAATGAAGCAGTAGCGAGGCAAACCCCTGAACACTTAAAAAGAAAGGAAATCAGAGGGACTTGTTCTGAGACTGTAAAACATTCTTTAATAGTCTTGGTGCTTGAATTATCTGAACATATCACAGAGAGTTGCAAATATCCTGATTATTTTCATTATTTTAATTTAGTGCTCTGTATACCAGAGAATGATCACCCACCCCTGTTCCACCATGCAGACTACATTAACAAGTTCTTAAATGCATCTTCTATTTGCAAAGGTTCTGAATGCAGAGTGTGTTCTTAAGAGTTCAATTAAAGAGCTTGCCTGTAAATCAAGAACAAAACCAACACAAAAAGCACAACTCAGCTTCTGTGAAGATGTATGCTGTTGCCAGCAATAAATGTGGAAAAAGCCATTAAAATGGTTATGGAGTCAAATAAAGGCTCAGGGTTATTGGACTGTTTGCCCTGGCTGTACATACAGTTTCAACAAAATCAATGCATACATCAAACATGCTACAATTAGGCTTCAAAGAGTGTTTGATTACAAAGTAGGTGAAAAACCCGTAAAATTCAGTGCACTGCTATTAGTTTGCATTTTCAATTTCTTTGCTTGGAAAAGTGAAGCTCGTATAGCTTCTGATTGAATTATGGCTAAATTATTTTAACTCCGAAAATCAGGTTTTAATTCCAAATCCACATGTTTACATTTAGAAGTTATTTTCTTTAAACAATAGTTCAAATACTCTTACACTGCTTGTTTTCCTTGTCAATAAAACACTTAGCTATAACATTGTGCAAAAATGGTCATGCCTGATCAAGGGGAGCCTACTGACCAAGCCTTCTTGCTCCAGCTACAGGAGGCATTATGCTCTCAGGCTGTCATCCTGCTGAGGGACTTCAACCACCTTGACATCTGCTGGGAAAGAAGCACGGTGAGCTTTAGGCAATCCAGGAGGCTCCTGGAATGCATAACTTTTTGAGCCAGGTAATAGACAGCCCAACCAGAGGGCGTGCAATACTGGATCTGTTGGTCACAAACATGAGCGAGCTGATTGGGGATGTCAAGATCGGAGGCAGCCAGGGCTGCAATGATCACATGCCAGTGGAGTTCACAGTCCTGAGGAGCATAGGTCAGGTAAGGAGTAAGATTAGGCCCCTGAACTTTAGTAAAACAGACTTCCAGCTCTTCAAGGAGATAGTCTATAGGATCCCTTGGCAGACTGCCCTTGGTGACAAGACTTCCTTTTTAAGGAAGTCTTCCATAGAGTGCAAGAGCTAGCAATTCCCAGGAGCAAGAGATCAGGCAAGGGAGACAACAAACCAGCATAGCCAAGTAGGGAACTGATGGTCAAAAAAGAGTGCAAGAAGCAAGTGCATAGGCAGTGGAAACTAGGACAGTAACCTTGGAAGACGATAAACATGAACTTTGGTTGTGAAGGGATAGGGTGAGAAAGGCCGAGGTGAAGCTCGAACGGAACCTGGCAAGGGATGCAACTAACAACAGGAAGAGCTTCTACAGGTATGTTAACCAGAAAAGGAAGGTCAAAGAAGATTTACCCACCTCATAAACAATGCTGGAAAGCTGGTAACAAAGATGAGGAGAAGGCTGAGGTACTCAAATTTTTTGCCTCACTCTTCAATGGTATCTCTTCCCAAACCTCTTGAGTGAATGGACAGCAGGATGGGGACTGCGGCAACAAAGTGTTTGCCTCTGCAAGTATAGATCAAGTTCATGACTACCCAAGGAACCTGAATATACATAAGTATATGGACCTGATGAGATGCATCCCAGAATCCTGAGGGAATTGGTTGCCAAGCCACTCTCCATGGTATTTGAAAAGCGATGTCAATCAGGTAAAATCCCAGGTGACTGGAAAAGGGGAAACATTGCACTCATCTTTAAAAAGGGTGGACAGGAGGGAACTACTTGAGAACCACTGACCTGTCAGCTTCAGTTCTGTGCCTGGGAAGTCATGGAAGAGATCATCCTCGAAGCTGTGCTAAGGCACGTGGAGGACAGGGAGGTGAGTCAGGAAAGCCAGCATGGCTTCAACAAGGGCAAGTCCTGCCTGACCAACCCAGTGGCCTTCTATGATGGAGTGACTCCAGGGGACAAGAGAAGGGCACAAGCGTCATTTATCTGGACTTCTGTAAAGCCTTTGACATGGTCCCCCCCAGCATCCTTCTCTCTGAACTGCAGAGACATGGACTTGGTGGGTGGACTATTAGGTGGATAAGGAATTGGTTGGATGGTCACATCCAGAGAGTAGTGGCTAACAGCTCAGAGTCCTGATGGACATCAGGGACAAGCGGTGTCCCTTGGGGTCCATACTGGGACCAGTGTTATTTAATATCTTCATTAATGACATAGTGGGACCGAGTGCACCCTCAGCAGGTTTGTAGACAACACCCAGCTGAGGGTGCATTTGCCACACCTGAAGGATGGGATGTCATCCAGAGGGACGTGGACAAGCTAGAGAAATGGTATCACAGGAACCTTGTGAAGTTTTAACACAACCAAGTGCAAGGTCCTTTGACCGATTGAGGGCAACCCCCAGTATCAACACAGGCTGGGGATGAACAGATCAGAGCAGCCCTGCCCAGAAGGACTTGGGGGTGCTGCTGGGTGAGAGGCTGGACATGACCCAGCCATGGCACTCCCAGCCCAGAGAGCCAATTGTATCCTGGGCTGCATCCAAAGCAGCGTGGGCAGCAGGGTGAGGGAGGGCATTCTGCCCCTCTGCTCTGCTCTGGTGAGACCCCACCTGCAGTGCTGCATCCAGCTCTGGGGTCCCAGCACAGGAAGGACATGGACCTGCTGGAGTGAGTCCAGAGGAGGGCCACCAAGATGATTAAAAGAATGGAGCACCTCTCCTGTGAGGAAAAGCTCAGAGAATTGGGATTGTCCATCCTGGACAAGAGAAGGCTCCAGGGAGACCTAATTGTGGTCTTTGAGTACCTGAAAGGAGCCTACAAAAGAGATGGAGAGAGACTATTTACAAGGCCATGTACTGCTGGGACAAGGGGGAATGGTTACAAAAAAAGAATATATTTAGATTAGATTTTAGGAAGAAATTCTTTATTGTGAGGGTGGTGAGGCACTGGACCAGGTTGTCCAGGGAAGTTGTGGATGTCCCATCCCTGTCAGTTTTCAAGGCCAAGGTTGTATGGGACTCTGAACAATCTGGTCTGGAGAAAGGTGTCCCTGCCCACGGTAGCAGGGTTGGAACTAGATGATCTTTGAGGTGCCTTCCAACCCAACCCCATATAAAATGGTATGGTATCTATAAAATGGGGATGTTGTACAAATTTTTTTTAAGGTATTTTGGGGGATTTTTAAGACACTGACTGGATTTAGGGTCCTGACTGAGACCTGGATCAAAGATGCTGCCTACAACTCTGGCAGATGCAGGCAGACTGGCAACATTCCCCTCAGGGAATGAGAGGATGGGGAAGTATGCCAAATGCTGCTTAGCAAATCCCTGAACAGTGCCCTCAGTGACAAATCCCTAAAGATGAAACACATTGATATTGCTAGCCATTTTCCTCTTGCAGCACTTTCCATTTGCAACAATTTTATTGGACTGTTATAGTTTTGTGACTACCTTCAGCAGGGTTTTACGTGGCAGCCATGTCTAAAGTGTAATCCTTCATCTCTATGCAATTCTGCAAGACCTTTTGTGGCTTCAGTTGCACACTGAGCTCAGGTTTCTCCCAGACATAACAAGGAGGTTAAAAAAAAAAGGTTATTTGAGACAAACCCCAGTTGATTTACCTTAAAAGGTTTTCTCTTTTCCAGAAGATAGCACATCTAAGATAGAATAACACGGGTGCTGAGTCAACCTGATGGTTTTCCAGTTCAGCACAGGCTCTTATTGTAACAGCTGTAACACCGCTGCTGTGGAGAGTGATCTTTTGGATACCTCAAGAATTTAAGACACTTGTCACATGCATTTTGCAGATCCTATTTGTAACAGAGGACTCTCCAGGCTCAAAAAGCTATACACATTAGCTTTTTGGCCTCAGACAGGAGCTCACTACTGCATTCTTTTGCACTGAATAGAGGCTTTTACAGTGTAAATGTTCCTTTATCTAATTCATAGGGTTACTTCCAGCCAGGCAACAAAACTGCAATTAACTGTGTAGCTGTTAAGCAGTTAGTTTTTTTCATCTTGAACAGGTTGGGTTTTTCTCTCTATTATTTTTATGTCCCACCAGGATAAGATGAAAGAAGTCTGGAGGCATGGGGTGTGTACAAACTCACTTAGGTCTCTCTTTTATGTGCATCCCTACATCACTGAAGTTGTTGAATTAGATCTTCCCAAAACATCTTTGTTGCTTATTCTGGCCTGATGTTTTTGTTGATGATTGATTATACACCTTTAATTCAGAAAGAATGCAATGAATTATTTTATTTATGTAAAAGCTCTCAGTTTAAGTACCCAATTGAATGGAGCCTTTTACTGACTGCTGGGGGTATTCCAAAACACTGAATTACATATTCCCTTTGCTCCACTGCTTCTTCCTCTGTGCCCAGCCACATGGACATTTTCTCACTTCTGTCAGCTCTGCCCAGTGAAAAGTTAATTCAGCTTCTGAAGGGACATAAAATTCATCCAGCAAAAGAACGAAAAGTTTTTCATCTGGTTTTATAAGCTGAACTGACTCAACAATAAGTCAGAGCTGGCACAAAGAATAGGACAGGACACTGCATCTACAAACAGGTCCTAACCTGATGAAGGGAGATGAAGAAGCTGAACCACCCCTCCGGAGGTGTTTTGATTGCATGAGTATTTCAGATGAGCTCAGCTGTCTAACAGCAGACAGAGGTTAATTAATGGCAATTCTCTGAGCTGGACTTGTCTTGGACCAGAGTTCAGAGACATATGCCCTTTAATGTGTGCAGCTTCTGCCTGTTCTTAAAAGTAAGGAGGTTCACTAATGCTGCTTCTTGCTAAAGCCTTCAGGCCAGTTTAAGACCTTGTCTCAAATGAGGGGTTATCAAAAACAGCCCCTCCTGCATCAGTGTATTTAAAAAAATATATTTTTTGCTGTTATTGACAAATCTATCAATAAGATATGCTCAGAAAGCAACTCAATGTGATATAGCTGTAATGTAAGTAATGTATTATACTGGTTGCATTTTTGGGACTCCATCTAAATGGAAAGATCCATGAGAATGTTGCCTGGACAGGGTAGTGAATCACTCCAATAGTGAGCTCTGCCCCAGTTGTTGCCTCATTTCTATTGTGTGGAGAACAGTGTAACCAGAGAGAAAGGAAGCACTAAAATTTCTGTAGGGTAGTGGTTTGGCTACTCATCTAAGAGACTGCCCTGGGCTCTGGTGCCTCTTGCTGGTCTGCTGATGCAGATGGATACTGAGGATCAGCTGCAGATAGAAGTCTCAGGCACAGAGGCTTGGACACCAAATTCCCCAGCCTTGTCTGTAGCTGGGCTGAACTGCAAATTCTTCATTCTTGGCTGCCTACAAGCGCAAGTTCATTAGTATATTTGGAGAGTCCTCACTTTCCCTGGCCCAGCCCAGCTCAGCCTACTGTCTGAGGATGAGTGCACTATCCAGGCAGCGTAGGCTTGGGTGCCCTTGGGCGAAAGATTCCAGTGTTTGCCACCTGGGTTGTTGCAAGGCAGTGAACAGTATTTGGGACAAAGTGGATTCAGTGCAAAGTGTCTCTGACAAAGACTGCATCAATCTGCTTCATCCTGGCATCCCTGTCTTCTCTCTTACCATCTTTTTGTGATACCCTAGCTGTCCTCTTTTCCTGGTCTGAAACTTTTGTAACAATAAACATGGAAGTGCATTGCTGAAAACAGGTTCAAAAGACACCCATTTATGATTGGCCTCTTCTCTCTACATGCTGTGTGTATGATGCTCAGTAGTGCGATAAGGGCAGTGGGACATCTCAGGGTGGGGTGAATTAGTGTGGCACAACCTCCTCATGGATAGGAAGAAATAGAAAGTGATAGGCCAAGAGAGCAAGGAGCCCCAGCTTGTCTAGGGGTGCCAATAAATCACACAGGGGCTCATGAGCAGTGGGTGTGAGAGAGCACAAAACTTCATTGAGTGCTGATGGACCAGAAATGAGCAGGCAACAGAGAAAATCCATGCAGGGGAAGCAGCTACAGGCAGCTGAGTCAAAGGCCCTTCATTCTTCCTAAAACTTGAGGTTATTTTTGTCTCTGGGTGTTCAATTTAACAGCATCACTTCTACCTCACCTTTTCACAGTTAGTATAGTTACACACCGATATACCCACAACCTAGTGAGCACTGTGGTTACAAACCTTCTCATGCGAGATACAGAGACAGAAATACAGCACAATCAGGACAATTTATCTCTGGAAGAGAAAATTCAGGAATCAGAGGCAATAAAGTCACTGTGACATAAGTTAGTACCTGCAGCTGCTGGTGTGTGTCTCTGTGAATGCTCCCAGCCTACTCCTCACATGTCAGACCCTACATGAGAAAGGCTTAAGCTATGGTACATCATGCTACAGCCAAAGCTGTCTGAGTTTCTGAACAGGGATAATTGTTTTCCCTTAAGTTACAGATGGCAACTGGATAATCTACAGTCTAAACCCTGACCAAGGAACTCTTGTAGCACTCTGCAGGACCTACCTTTTTGATAAATCTCTTGGCTTTGAAAGGCTGTGTGTTCATAACACCTTGTGACTAGCTTGTCTTAGAAATTAAGGAGCTTGTTTCTTCTGAACATAAATAAGAATATAGTGCAATTCGGTGAACTTCATTGAAGTACTTCTGGATTTACGTTAGTATAGCTGACAGCAGAATCAGACTCTATATGTGTTGGCATGTGCTCTATAGGACATTGTAAGAAAAACCAACAAAGTTATCCTTCTTAAACCATGTTTCAGCTTGCTGGTGGATCTGAACTTTAAACACTACACTCTAGTCTAATGCCAGAAATTTTACCTGCTTTCAGATCTCTCCATTTTAAACTGTTTGCCAAGGCTTGAAGACTGTAGGTGTAAAATACAGTTAAGGAGTTTTACACTCTGAGACTTGCCAAACAAAGTCCATGTCTCCTCTGTATTAAGGACTTATATTGTAGCATGTCTGGAAACCTATGACTTTAATTAGGAAAAAATTAGAAAACACTTTAAAACAGCCAATTGCAGTACATTTGTGCTGCTTCTTAGAATTGTAAGTTTGGAAAGGTTTTCATTTATTCTTATATCAATGGAAAAAATTTAGTGTAATACCATGCTGAAAGTTTCAATTCCTTCTGGTTAATCAGAGATCAGTAATATGCACAAGAAAGATTTCACGTGATGGAGCTGTGCACACAACTATCTTATGTAGATTTAGCTTTTGTGAGTTAGAGGCTTGTCCTGTTTGTCAGCTGAGAACGAACCATGTACCGGCCTTTACAAATAGGAGCGAGCCACAGGAATGGATTATACTCCTTTAGTCAACACTCGTTAGCTCACATCTGGAACAGTGCATCCCATTAAGGGCCTCCAATGCAAGAAAGACATTGATAAATGGCAGCAAGTTCAGCAGAGAGCCACCAAGGCTGAGGGTCTGGGCTGGTTCAGCCTGCACAGCTGCCTTCTAACCTACAAGGAAGTTACTGTGAAGACAGAGCAAGGCCGAGTTGCACAGTGGGAGAACAAGAAACAATGGTGACAAATTAAAATAGGGAAATTCCAATTAGATATAAGGAAATACTGTCTCCATTGGGATAACTTTTGTTGGAAATGGTGAACTAGAGAGACTGAGGAACTGAACAACCTGATTTGAATCCAATGTTGATCTGCTTTGAGCAGGAGACTGCCCAAGAGAACTCTCTCTTGTCGTTCCCAGCCTGAGTGAGTCCATGATGTTGTCATCTAATAGAGTCATTTGCATCAGTGAAAGTGGATGTAGCAAGCTACCAAAAGAAAATGGAAGTTTATTTTGTTTGGGTGCAAATCCAAATCCATTGTGCAACTTAAAGCAAGAGCAAATGTCTAGGCATCATCTTTACTTAAGCTTTCACTGCTCTGTACTTATTGAGTCATTAATGTCAAGCCAAACTAATTGAGAGTAGAATGAGTCCATTAAGTTACTTCTGATTTACTACACAGAATAAATAACTGTATGAGCTTAAACAAAATTATATTGTCAACTGAAGGGAAAGCACTAAAAAAACCCATGTTCACAAGAATGAAGAGAGCAGAAAGCATGAAAAATGAAGGGCCAAGTTGTCTTTATTTTTTTCTGTGATGTTTCAATACATTTTGGACAAATAAATGGTTTTCTCCTCTTTTTTTTGGCCCACATTCAAACTTCAGAAGTTGTGTCTACACCATAGCTGCAGTATGAATTTTAGGATGCTTGATGTTGCTATAGCCTGGTATCTGGGACAACAGTCTGCATTTAGCTTCAGCTCAGATTGTCTAAAATTCAGGTAATGCCCAAGTTTAGAATGGACTTCAAGTATTCTGTGGGGCATAATCATCCTTAGCACTTCTGCTTGAGCTTATCATTACAAAAGCTGATGGGGTAGCTCTTACAGCCCTGTTTTGGCAGGGCTGTAATTTAGTTTGTGGCTTTCCTACATTCTCTCTGGAATATAAGCATGCTCTACCTTGAGTAAGGTAAGCATTATACACAGGCATTTATTGCTGTCTTTGGTCCACCCCTTGGCACAGTTTATAAAGCAATGCAGATGCAGCAGTTTAAACATAAGTTGGTGTTCAATATTCTTGTGACAAAAGCTCTGGTCTTGTGGTATTAGTATGTGATGGACCAGTTGTATGAGTAGATGCACATTTGATTCGTAGTCACCTTCACATTTGATTGCCAGAACCAGCCTGATATTCTTTTAAAGTTTGCTTAGTATGGATTCAAATGACACATCCTTATTGGTCTGAGCACCACAGAGAAATCTAACCAAAATTTAAAAACTGACCCTGAGATCTCCAGTTGTGTGCAAGTGCTATACATGGATGCCACTTCTAATTCTGAGGAGGAAAAATAACTGTGACTCACTGTTATCTCGTTAAGAATAGCAATGGATAACTGGTTGGGTTAACACAGATTTCTAAGAGGGAACCTTCATTTAACTTTGTTGACGTGGCAATTATTTTAAAAGCAGCTAGATAAAAAGAGCCATTAATCTACTTTCCTTCAGTATTTTCAAACATGCTGCAACATAAAATGCCTGATAAAATTATTAAGGTTATTTATTTCAGTCTCATTGCCTTTACATGTCCGAATGGCACTCAGCCAGAAGTCTACTCAGTTCAGTGTTTAATATGTGCTGGCAAAAAGCCCCCCCTATTTTTAAAATTAACTTGCTAGAGTGTCCTGGTTTGTTTGTTAAATCTAAATACTTATATTTTTGTCAATTTAATGAGAAAAGAGCACAAAATAATAATAATAAAAAAATCCAAGACTGTTTTGTTTTTGATTTTGTAACATCTTGATAGGTAATGTTTTTCTTTAGGTGCTCCCTGTAATCAAAAGAGGCAGAAAAGGGTGGAAAGGGAAACTGACTTTTAAAACATTGCTATTTTGGTGAAAGGCAGCAGTCTTGAATCAAAACACACACAAACTGCTTATGTTCCCCAAAATATGAGCTGCTATATAGTGTAAAGCTGATTAGCCAAGATTTTACTTCTTTCATTTTGTAGGTCTTTTTTGAGCCTCATTTTGCCCCTCTGGCTCAAACTGAGCTGTACCTTCCTCATCAAGGCATGCCTTCAATTCTAATTGCTCTATCTAGACTCTACTCAGGATAACTAAAACTTCCAGAAACTGGCTTCATGTGTTATATTTAACATTTTAAAGATAACTGCAGGCTTGATTTTAGTTGCCAAGACTTTGTAGCAAGTAAATTTTGTAACCAAGAAAATAGAAGATAAACCACAGATAAAACCACAACAATTTCTTAATTAACAGAAAACACCCTCAAGTTGTGTTTTTAAACTAAAATGTGTTCTCTTTCTTCCCATTTCCACCACTGTGGCTGCTTTAAATCTCCATATTCTGCTTACCATTGGGTATATGATCAGAAACATATAAATTAGTCAGCATTGGTGCTGATAATTAAATTATAGTACAGGTTGTGATTCTACAACCCTTGTGCTGTGAATCCATGTACTTAGGCTACAATACAGTAGAATTGTTTTAATTACTTTGGTTTAGGACACCAGGGGTTGTTTTACATTTTATATAGTTTCTCAGAAACCTTGAATATTATGAAATTTAGAGGTCTATTTTTCAAGAGGCCCAATATTATAAAACATAGATGTCTGCATTGGTCTGTAAGATCCATATCACTACCTCCAAATGGAAGCCACAGGAGTCAGCAGCTTAAGTAAAAGTAGTTTATAATAGTCAATAGGAGATGCTGAAGAGAAGAATATATCTTAACGTGTTGAATCATTTAGTAATTTACATTGGAATCTGTCTCTGAGATTGCTTCTCAAAGCAACTCAAAACTTGTTAGGGCAGATTGTCCAGTGTCATAGGCAGTTGAACTTTGAAGGCATCCAAGGGTGGAGATCCCACAACCTATCTGAGCAACCTGCTACAGTGGTTTATCACCTTCACTGAGAAGACTTTTTTTTCCTTGATTGTATAGAGAATTTCCTGTGCTGCAATTTGTGTTCATTGTGTTTCATTTTTCTACTGTATACACCTCTGAGAGAAATTTGGCTCCATCTTCTCTATAACCATTCCATTCCCCTGCAACTGGAATACAATTAGATTTCCCCTATGATCTCCAGGCTGAGTAAAAGTTGTCTCTGATTCTTTCCATACTTCCCAGATCTCCTGATAATCTTGGTGGTCTTCCACTGGACTTAGTCTAACATGTACAAGGAAGATCACAACTGGACATAGCGCTCCAAACACAATTTCAATATAGAGGGGAATAATCACTTTTCCTGAATGTTCCACATTCTTGCTAATAAGTCCAGGATGGTGTTGATCTGCTGCCGGCTCCTGTTCAGATTGCCATCCATGATGTCTGGTGGTAGTTTACTCATCCAATCTATGTTTCTAAAAGGGAGCTATGGGAGATCGTCTATAAAGCCCTGCTAAATCACCACTTTACATATACCAAAAACAATGCAACAAGAAAGGAACCCTCATCTCTGTATTAACACTGCAGTGCTAATTGAAACTAAGTGTAGTCAGATACTGTTTTGTCTGGGAATGAAGGAGCTCAGATGCTGAATGCAGACAGAGAAGTATTCTGATGACGGAGAAGCTGCTTTTTAAATACATTTATATCTCATAGACAAGGTTCACTTAAAGGAGTAGCTTTGTACTAATGGCTGGCAGTGAATTACCAGAAAATTACGTATGTCTCAGTGTGGTGATGGGATTGTTATGCACCTATTTTTGTCAGTGTTGTGGTGTTGCATTTTTGGGCATGACTCACCCATGCAATTCTCTTTCTGGAATGAAGCTGGTGGATTACTTTGCAATTTTAATTTTAACTGGAGATGCCACATATGATTGTGTGAATTCATGAGCTATTTTTTCACCATAACAACATATTTTTGAAATTTTTGATTTTATATGTGTAGAAGATGCAACAAATTTCTGACAGGTATTGTATTTAAAGGCACTATTGGTGTAGGTATTATAGTCCAAGCCCTTAAGCAAGACCAGATTTGTAGCTAGTGATAATTCCTCTTATTAGAGAAACTGAAACACATAGAAATATTAGACACACAAACCACACATTGGATCTATGCAGAAGTAGCAGATGTCAAAGCTAAATAAAATAAAGTATAATTGTTTCATTAATACAAACTTAGTTTAACTAAATTTGTATTAATGAAACAAATTTGGAAAATGAGAGGCAGGTATCTTTTATCTTGCAGACAGAAACTCCCTATTTCTTTCTCTCCTCCTGTCCATATAACCATGACCTTGTTCTCTAGGATGAGGTTTTGGAAAAAGGAAAATTGACAAAGTTGATGACTGTTTCATATTAAGGACCTAAGTCAAGGGACGTCAAAGAGAAAGCTATATAATGATCTATAAAGACAATGAACTTAGAGCAAGCCAAAGACATTGCAGCAGTAGGCAAAAATCAGAAGTTCTGTTTCAAAATACAGACGATATCAAACTGAGACTTAATCATAATGTTCACATACTTTCTCGATAAACTAAACCCACCTAGAGAACACACAATATACACTACCCTTATAGCAACCCTGAGGCGAGTTGTGTGAGACCTTTTTTTATCTAGAAATGAGACTTTGTGACATGATGATTTTACAATAGACAACAAATTGCCATTGCATAGCTGAAATTATCTTCCATTGACTGAGAGCATTTTGAAGAAAACTCATAAAAATGTAATAATCCTACAGTAAAAATTTACTTAATCCTTAAGTAAAATAAAGGTTTAGACATTTTGTATAGCTGATAAAGAAGTCAACATCTCTGCCGTTACCCAATCACAGCCACTTGGCAGCCTTCTGAAGAAAAAAAAACAGGTAAAGAGATGGTGAATATTACACTTATCATTAATTTGCCGAGTCAACATATTAACTGATTTGGGTCGAGTTAGTGGTTGCTCAGCCGAGGACTCATGGCTTCACTAAAGCCTGGGAGTAGTAGGAGAAATTGAGGAAGTTTGTAAGAAAGTTCAGTTAGGCAAAGAAGCGAGGAGGCGGTCTCCTCTCTTCAGTAGGAGACCTTCTCTACCGCCTTCTAATGACAGGGAGAGTGAGCAGGGGAGTTGGGTTAGGGCAGGTCAGGAAATCATCAAGGGGCAATAGTTAGCTACAGCAGAAGAGCTCAGAGGTAGGAAACAACAAAGACTGAGTTGACCTCCTGTTTCCAGAGTTCTTCTTTCATGAGCTCATAGGCCAATATTCTCATAGGTCTGCTAATGGTGAAAGAAAGAAGTGGGTTTTTTTAGGTTAAGGGCTTTATCTTCTTTCATGTGGGTTCAACATTTTTATCAGCCTCAAGGAAAGTTTCATTCATCAGACATGAAGAGACCTGGCTCTCCCTCAAATTCCCTGTACAATCAGAAAGATATAACTCTGTGTTTAAGGACAGGGGGACAGAGTGCTCCGTGTTGTGTCCTCCTGCCTGCTCCATTGATTACTTTTCCAGTAATTTGAAGCGATTAAGCTTAAACAAGAAAAAGAAGACTTCCAAAAGCAGTGGCTATGCCATAGAACTGGTATCAGTCAGTTCAGTAACGGCCTTTGGTGTTCTTCTGTAGATGCATTTCAGACGTGCATGTAAAATTTCTACTCTTCATGAGCAATAGAGATGAGCTGCTGATGGAACACAGGTGGGTTCTGCTGGCATACCCTTGAGTCTTTCTAGTAAGTCTATTCCCTTTAGAGTATCAGAAAGTGTTAGGCACATCCTGCCCTCAAAGTTGTCCCCTACAATAACAGTGAAAAGGAGTTGCCTGAAACAGCATCCTTGCTGACAAGAGTCATAGTGTCAACATTGTTTAATATTAATTGACCAATTCTTTGATCAGAACAGAGTTATTTACTGTATTTCCTCCTTCCTGCTAGTCTTTAGGCACACTGAGGTCACTAAAGAGCTAATTTATTTAGAAGTTTCCTAAAAACCTGTCTGCTTGCATGGACTTCAAGTTTTCACAGACAACTCAATGTTTTAGAATAATTTGCAGGTGAAATTTAAAGCACCGTTTAATATCAGCTGTAAAATATATGTGCAGTAAACATCTATTCCTAGTTCTTTTCAAATGTGGCAAAACTAAAAGGAGAAAAACCTGTATACCATATGATCCTGCAGAACTTATGCTAGTCACACTGAAATGGAATATTGTCATGGTTTCAATTCTAAACTGAAAAGATCTTTTTTTCTTCCTCTCTTTTATTTTTTAATTTTTAAGAAGTTTTTCTCTTCTGCCAAACTATGAATCAAAGCTTACATAATGGTGGTGCACCAGATTTCATTAAGTAGTAATTCAGCATGCATTACTGTTTATCTTTATGGAAAAAAATACAGGTCACAAGCATCTTTTTTCTTCCCCCCTCACTTAAAAGTGCTCTTTCTCTCATAAGTCCTAGAACTACTAGAAGTGTCTTCTAAAGAATGGGAAAACAGACAAAGTTACAGGTCTGTTTTCCAAACTTTTTTTTTTGTTCCACCTAAAGTTGGCAGAAGTAAAACCTTTTTTTCCATGGAAACTGTTTTTAGTGAAAAGATAGCATAGCCTTCGTGGCTCTGATTTGGTGCAGAATGCAGAGTGGATGGACAGCACACCAGCTAGACTGAAATCTTTCTGCTACTCTAGTGCAGCATCTATCGTCTCGCTGTGGCTGACAGGGCACGTACATCTTGAAACTGGGAGGTTTCCTTTCTTTAAATATCTCTGTTAGATAAGGGAAGATGCTGTTCCTTTTGAGAACAGCAAAGAAACAAGCTTCAAAATGCAAGACCAGGCCTGTCCCTTCAAATTAAATCTTGGCTCTCAGGAATCCTGCAGCAGAGGAAATCTTTACCTTTATAGAGGCCAGTGTTTATAGAGCCAATTATCTATGTTTACTGTAGCTGGCAACAAAGTCATCAAGAAGTGTTTTTCCTAAAAGGAAAATTGTCCATCCATACCAAAACTGTTTCATTAAGGTGAGAAGATGGAGACTGCAAATTGTGGAGGGTGTTATTACATTTCTTCGCCTACAAAAGCAGCAAACACCTTCCAACTGCACTACGGTCTTCTCATTGGATTTTCTGACTTGTGTTACGCTGCTTCTTAACCCCATTGTGCCAGCTAATGCAGAAACAAAGAATAAAATCCAACCTTTTTTTAAGCTGAGCGCCTTTAATTCTTCTTGGTGGGGCATTCTCAAACGTGAAAAACATTTGTGTAAAAGAAAGATTGCTGTATGTCTTGGACAGCAATCTGAGCTGCAAAGAGAAATTATGTTACCTGGAACTAGAAGTGATTTTACCTTGGACAACCTCAACATCCAACAGTCTGAGTCAGCAGGAAAACTGCTTCTGCATTCTACACACACTAGAACAAAAAGTGCAGATTACTCTCCAAAGAAATAAGTAATAAGGCTGTTCACCTAATGAGCCCTCATAACTTCTGGAACAAATTCTGCTCCTACTGAAATTTAGTAGGATTTTCCCATTGACTTCTTAGTAGCTATCAATTCTTAGGTCTATTTGTCCCCTGCTGTCTCCCTTCCTGGAGTGAATGGAGAACACCTGTGCAATTACTGATGTTTGGGTTCAATGCTTGTGATAAAATTCAAGACATTTTAATTCTATTCTGGTTAGAATTTTTTTCATCAGCTTTCATAGGTTGTTGGGAGGGTTTTTGGATGTTGACTATAGAATAGTAGGCATGCCTGTATGCTGGCTAGTTTTTCAGTAATATGGTAACATTACTGCTGGAGAAGGAGCTGGATGACCCTCTTACCTGAGGAAAATTAGACCATCTCAACCTTTTCAAAATCACCAGGTTAACATCAGAAAGAAGAGAAACAAGTAATATTGTTTACTGTTAATATATACAATTCCCACTGTCCAAAATCTATATATTCATTGATCCTTCACAGTTTTATTTTAGTAACAAACTTATTGAATATTATATGTCTTCCTGTTCTGTCTCTCTCACACTCACACTCACACACACAAGTCACAAATTCAATCTATGGCTCTCCTTGAGTCTCTTTAGGAATGAGGCTCCTATTTATGTTAGTGTCATGAATAATTTCTCATTAATGCCAGTGCTGGTATCTCAGACTTTAAAGTAAGTATGATAACCTTCAAGGAACCTTCCTCCAGGGAAGATGTCAGTTTCTTTTAACTTCTCTTTAATCTCCATGAGCCCAAGAAACTCCACCTTTTCTCTCTTTAATGAGATTTAAAATTTATTATGAAAAAAAATTGGATTAAGAAATAAAAATCAGTTTGGCTAAGCCTTCCAATCAAAACCTTTAGGTCTTTTTGAAATCTCAGAAAAGGAAAGTGTCTATCAGCTCATAATCTGAAATGTTTAAGTGATACAGAGCCTTTTGTAGGGTTCAGCCAGATCATGGAGCCCTTCTTCCTGTAACTCCTACTGAATAGTCCTCAGAATTATTGAGTGCCTTCAACTGCCCTGAAAAAAGTGATTCAGTTTTATCCAGGAATAATGTAGCTTGAGAAAAGATTGTGTCAAACAAACATCAGAAACTCAGGGTTTATGAGACTTCTAATGTTCAAGAGCAAAACCTGGGGATCTGGATTTCTGGTGTTTCCTTGTTAGAAAATAAAAAAAATACATGAACATGGCTAAAGATGTGTCAGTTTTCTAATCAGTAGGCAGACGGGAAGCGCAATTTCTGTGATACTGACGCTTCTGAGAATTTGTGGTTTTATCCAGCTGAGTGTCTGGCCTGAACTTGGCTAGATAATAAAAAAGGAGATCTAATATTTTGGCCTACAGTATCATAAAAATTGTGCAGCAGAAACATGAAAGCCTGCATGAGCTGAACTGGAAAGCAAAGGATATTGTGTAATAAATAGGAGTCGAGAAGGTGACTGGGGAATAACATTTTCCATTACACCAATTCAAAGCAGAAAACTCAGCCTCAAACTCAAGTTTTTTTTCTCCCTGTATGTTCTCCCTCTCAGTTTCTCACAAAGGCACTCACTATATTCAGATATAGATTCATTTTTCATTTCTTATGCAAATATTAACCGACTGAATCATGAAGCTAAGTTCGTCATAATGAGCAGTTTCAAAGGAGCATATAACTGCCAAGAGTTCATGGTGGTTCAAGGACTTTGCTTTTACAGACTTCTGCAGAGATTAAAAGTTAGATCCAATACAAACAGCCCTTTCACTAGACTCTCACTGGTTGTGACAATGAAATAAATTCTGCAGCAAGCACACCATTAATAATATCCTTTCCTTGTTTCCAAAAGGGCTGTCTACATTAAATAAGATGGATGCTAATTTTAGATACTTAAAAACAAATATCATTGAGGAATAATGTCTTTAGAAGACATGGCAGAAGGCAGTTTTCTCTCTTCTACTGATGACTCACAGCACGTGTTGCTACATAGCAATTCTCTTCTCAGAGAAGAGGAATCCATCTGTTTGATTCTAGTCTTTGGAAACTGCCCCTTTTTTCTGCTTCTATTTCTAGGTCCCCCCAGTAATTACAGTAGGCAGTCTCTGATTGCTCTGCTGTATCACTGGATGTAGCTTGACTTTGGAGATCTACACAAAATAGAAGAGTATAACTAGCAACTCTCACAAGCCTCAGAAGTGGGTTTCAATACTGAGTTGCTTCACTAAAAGTGCCTACAAGAATGCCAGTCAGTGCAAGTTTTGTTTGCAAGTTGTGTGTTTAACAGCAGCAGTACTAAGGTCAGGGAGCTATTGGCAATAAATAGAAAACTTAAAAAAAAGATTATGCTCCCAAAATAACTAGGCTTTCAGGTCACAGATGCAGCTACTACTTTTTTGGAGATACAATTCTAATTAGTCCAAGCCAAGACATACTCTTTCAAGACAATAGTAATCTTCTTGCATGGAAAAGCCTTTAAAGCTCACTCACGTAACCCTTGATCCCTTTCTTGTCTGGTATTACCTTGCCTTGGACTGTCTTAATTTGTTTTTATGATTTCTAAAGCACCTTGTCAAAATCTGTTAAACTACTTTTTTAATGTAAATTTTGAAAATTCATTTATCACTAAATTAATGGTGAAGAACAGATAAGGGCACTGAAAAGTAGATTTGCTACTACTCTGAGATTCCCAAGTCTAGACCAAGGATTAGCATGGCCAGAAAGCTGCTGTGTTTTGAGGGCAGAATAGCAGTGCACTGTGCATGGTGGATGGAGATAATCTGGAAGTCTAAAATACGAGACTGCTTTATGTAATGCAGATATAGCGTAATTCCCATTTTCAATCATTTCAATAATCTAGGCGTTTAAATTATTTAAGTGAATCTTAATGTATTGAATTATCTACAGATTATAAAATTGTCATTCTGAAGGTTCATCTTCTTGGGAAGAGCAGGAAATGTTTAGTCCTGCAGTTCTTTTGAGGGACTAATTTTTTCCCTCTGCAGGACTTAGCCTATTGATCTATAAAGCAGAATGGGAGCTGTACCCAGATGTAGCTGTCTCCAATGCTGTCACAGTGCTCTTTCAGAGCACACACTGCTCTCTGCTGGAAGGTTTTCGTGCACGTGTTTGACGTGAGAGATCCACTGGAACCTCTCAATCCCCCTCCACTGCCATCCATGCTTGCTTGTGTATTTATGGCAGCAAACCATGTCTTTTAAATATGGGATAAATAAGGTCATGCACTGCTAATCCTTCTTCATCTACATCAGCTTCTGGTCTCTTGTCTGGACCCCATTTTTTATCATCTGAAACAGTAGATGGCAAAATGTTCCCAGGTGAGGTTCCTGTGACCACTCTTCATTTTTTTGTCCAGGAACAAGTCAGTTTAACTTCAAAGCATATTATAATTTTTATGGTCCTTTTTGATCCTGTATGGATACCTCAGCATTTTCCTTCAGTTTAAAAAGTTTATGGCATGCTGTTTCTGTGGAGCAAATGACAAAACTCCTACCATTTTTAACAAACACAAGCTGATTCCCAGTAGCACTGGCAAGTTAAAGATCTGTTTCTTTTATAAATGGTACAACATTGACTCAAGCCTTGGCAGTGGCATCTGGGTCAGGTGCTATCAGTGTGTGTAGACACAGATCTGCTTGGCATTCTTCAAGCATAGCTCTGTCTCTTGAGGCTGTGAGAACAGTTCCTGCTGGCAGGAATTAGCAAAGAATGGGTTAAAGCGGCTCTACAAGAGAAAAGAAGATGTGGGAATGGAAACTGAAGTGGTTCAGTTGTTCACAGGATACAGTACTGAACGATGCCCAGAGTGTGGCTTCTGCTGCCTAGTCCATCCTGTTTAACAACCAACACTTTGAAACACCTGAACTGCTTCTGTGTAGAACATCATGCATAAAATAGCTTTTTATATGTTACTGGCTGGTTTCATGAACCACTAGTGAACATACTGAATAAATTCAGCCAAAGCGTCACTGCACGTGCTCAGTAAGTGGAAGTTTGCTTTGTCTTGGAGCCACCTGACCTGTGCAAACCAAACCAAGTTTCTTGATTCGGTTGCTGTTCAGCAGGGGAATGTGGCATCAGCAGACCTGATGTCGTGAAAGAGAAGACAAGAAGTTTCTGGGCAGGGTGAGAAAGCAGTCTTCTCATCAGCACGGCTTGCTCTTTCTGATCAAAGTTCACAACTAGAATAATCAGTAGGCATTGGCTTTGGTCTTAAACCACAGATTTCATTTTCAAGGAATTAAAAATTATTCAAGTTAGCTTCACTGCACTGACTTTATATTGCACAATTTAAAGACGCCTGAAAGTCTCTGAAACTAGTTTGCTGACAAGTGCTGAAAATATGCACAAGTATGGATCATATTAAAAGAAGCTCTAAATGCAATGAGTTCATCAAGAAAATTCCATTTCAAGGACATCATAAAGAAAAGGTAAATCTTAGGCCTGAATAAACTCTTGTATTTGAGAAGCTAAGAGTGATTTTATTAAATTGTATTCCTGAATCTGCCACACAATGATACATGAGCATAAAGGCTCTTTTTAGTGGGTGCAGGTATATATGTAAGTATGTATGAATAAAAATTGTAATTTCAAAGCTACTGCTCTTAATATTGAAATGATATTTATACAAATATGTCTTGAAGTAGCATGAAAGTTGTCACATGCATCTTCGTATGAGTACAAATACTGTTCAGTGCTATCTCTAGTCCAGTTGTCTCTGGCAGTAATATTAAAACTTCTGCTGCTTTTGGAATTGTGTCAAAAGTAATTTCTTCTTTTATGGAATTGTTTCTCACAGTGTAAAGGACATAGAAGTGCTTGTGAATATATGCATTTGCACGTGCCCAGTCCCCCACCTGCTCATTCCTGTAAGACATCCTTGTCCTACTTCTTTGGCTGAGTCCTACTCAGACTTTAAATGATGTATTTAGTTGTGTTCAGCAGACACTTGGAGTATTCATCAGAAAATCCAGAAAATTTGTACCAAGCTATTTCTAGGGTGAAAAAAATATTAGTGATTTCCAGAAAATTAATAAAATTTTAAATACCTTTTGTATGTGTGGTAGATTGGACTGGTGGCACCATCTACTAAAATTGCCCAGAAATTCCATTACAAAATCATTTTCTGTAGCTCATAACTTTGCCAAACTTTAACTATTTGGCCTGAAATTTTGCATACTGGGTAATCTGCCTCAGGCTGAATCTTTCTGGAAAATTTCAGTCAAAATTACTATTTCCAAGAACTAAATTAGGAGAAAATACATCATTCTGTCCATATCGAAGTGTTCTGGTTACCTCTTTTGTGTGAAATTTTAATGATTTGAAACAGGAACATAAAATTTGGAAGGGGTGACTGAAGTGTCCAGCCTGTGCTCTTTGTTGTTGACGTGGAACTGCATCTTGAATAACTTAAGACTTAAAAAAAAAAAAAAGAAAAAAAAAAAAGTAAAGATGAAAAAAAGAACCAGAAAGAAAATATCTCAGTCTGCAAACACTGACTAGAGGACTGTGAGGCTTCTGAAGTCACAGCTCTAAAAGGCTGCTATGTGTACTGATGGAGATTTCAGCTTGAAGTGAGCTGGGCTTTTCTTTGGAGACCAAGTCATGGACTGGTGCCAAGAGAGTGCATGTGCTGAGACCTCAGCACTGTCAGCTCCAGGTGTCCTTGCTCAAGCTGTGTAAGGGACAAAGCTCTCTGCTTTCAATACATGGACGGCCAGAGATGATTGCAGGAGTGTGTTAGGACAAAGAGTTTGGTGGACCAGACTGACTTGAAGCATCTCTCTGTAAGGAGGGAAATAGAGATCACGGGTACTAGGGTATAGGAAAATAGGGCTGTGGGGTGACCCAGATGGGTCCTGTGCAGGTCTAACTTTTTGGACTGGATGTTGAATACCAAAGGACCATGAAGGGAACTTGAAGGCAGGGCAGGAGTCCTGTGAAAATAGTACTGTGCAGTCCTCTAACTAAATCTTGCGGTAATGCCCATACTCAACAGTGCTGCATTACAAATACAATTTTGACATTTACTAATATGGGTAAGCTTATTACTGGAATGGGTGTTATATTTTTAATGCTGTATTTTAGTGTGCAATGTAAATGAATTCCATAGTTTCCAATGTTAGGCTCTCATGATCTTCTAGATTTGAAAACTGAACTTTATACCTCACTGGAAGACAGGTAGGCTTTCCTTCTGATTTATATAATGTTCACATCATAACCCATTTGAGAGGCAATACATCAGACTGCATCTCACTCATGACAGAAAGTGCTGTCTTGGGCTGAAATTCCAGGTTAATATTGTTTCCAAAGACAAAAGCTAAATAAATTGATTCTTTTTATATTTAAATTGAAAGGCTTTTATCCAGGCTAGAGTAGAGTTTTGCTCCAGTGAAGGAGGCAGTTCATTAATATGGAAAGGACTCCTATTGGATGCAAGAAGTTAAAAGTGCTGATATACATGATTTATAAACCTCTCCTGTAGACAGCAGGTTAGAACTGGATGGAAAAGTAAGTCAGGGTTAATTCCATACAGCTGCTGAAACTGGTTCCTTCACAGCCTGGGCTGAACTGATCAGAAAAGAGTCTAAACCAACTTTAAATTCAGCAATATTTATAGAATAATTTAGGTTCGAATGGACATTGGAGATCATCTGGTTCAAAATCCTGCTAGAAGCATGTGTTAGTAGAAATACAAGAAACTAAATTAGGTCCTTATGCAAAAAACAAAACAAAAATTTATCAGACATTTTAGCTAAATACTATTTTTCTTATAAGGAATTACTCCCTTTGCAAGAAAAAACCCCACATTTTTGAGGTCAGCATATCAGTTTATATCTTATGACATATGAGAGCAAACAATGAGGGAAGAATTAGTAAAATTCTTAATACAAGAAACACAAAGTGTGAGGTTCTTGAAAACAGCTGTTCTGCTATTAACATTCCTCAGACACTGAATGATTTTCAAAGTGGCTTTAAGCCGTGCCAAGTTAATTGACATTGTAGCTGGGTTGGTCAGGACAAAGACTATTGGAAAAGGGGCCTTATTATTGTTCACATGGGTCAAATGAGGGCAAGTCTTAGCTGATCTGTGACCTGCAAGGTTAAATGTTTGACTCCATCAGATTGTCAGATTGGCAAAGAGAGCAACAGAGACAGAAAGAGCTGGTGGGTTAAGCAGCAGCAGCTCACCCATACTGTCTTTCACACAGTTGCACAAATATAAACATAAAGGGAAGAATTTGTTTCTAAGGTATGATAAAATAACATCTGAGGAGAAGTTTTGTAACAGACACAGGCTCTGTCTCTGAGAAGTTGATCATATCATCCAAATATTCTACATGTGGAGATGCCTTTGAGCAATTTAAAAATCCTTCACTACTATTTGCTTCTGATTTGTGTTTAAAAAGAATGTTTGCAGCAGTATATAAGCATCAAATGGTTTAATATAAATATCATAGCATACAAGCCTTCAAAAACATTTAACTATTAGCAATGCTTAAAAACAAATTTCTGATACAACTTACTAGCTGGCCCCATAGCAAAAATGATGGGATAGCTTAAAACTCTCTTAACTTTGTGCTAACCAAAATTTTCTAAAAAATACAAGTATGCTTGAAAACAGATATAAACATGAAAGTTTATGCTGGAAAATTCCCCAGCTACTTTCATATTGGTCAGATACAAATAAATCGGTGTGGTCCATGTTTTTAACAAGGCTGATTTTTAGGGACAATAATGGGTATGCATGCATCCTATTCTGCTGCAAATATTCAACAGTTTATAAAGTGGGAATCTGGGGCTGTGTTATCAGTGGATATTGGACGGCTGTGATGGGATTAATGTCATCTAACTTCATCTACCTGGGATACATCCATTAAGCCTAGGATAATCCTTTTAGCACTTTCTGCAGTCATGCAAGAGACAAACACAGCTCCAAAGAACAAGTCCTTCAAAAAATCTCTCATGTCTGATGGTCCCCACTGGATTCAAATGAGTAGATGAAACTGTGGCCCTTATTTTTAAGACTTTTAAACCTATGTGAAATGAAATTAACTCTGAATCTATTTTTTTCCCCCTTTTGGACGCACAGAGACTTACAGAAAAGTCCCCTAAACTTGAAAATCTGTTTTGCTTTTGCAAAAGAATGTAATCTTACATGTAAATATACTCTGCTAAAAAGATCTTAAGAGTGCAGAGCTTGGATCCAAAACCTGGTCTATAAAAGGCATTGGCCTTAGTCAAAGCATTATCTGTAAAAAGGAGATGAAGAGTGCATGAGATAGGAAGAATGAATAAATTGTTGACAAAAGGCAGAAATTCTGTATGGATGTAATCTTTCATGGGGGAAAAAATGTAGTGGCCTCCCTGTTGGCCATGAAATGTCACTTGTTCCACAATACTAGGTTAAATTTTTATTGCAATTGATAATATATTGTTGATGTCCTGTTCCTTATCACTACTTCAAGATTTAATTTGCAATTTTTATTTGTTCTCTAAAATTAACACCGTAATTTCATCTTGAAATTTCATGAAAGAAAGATACTTCTTATGTTAATTGATGTTCATGATTACTAGTTCCGTTACACGGAGGACAAAAATAAGTTAAAGTTGAGGAGCTAATTATTTTGTTAGCCTGGTAAGCCTCAATGCTACATTACAGAATACTGCCTTGCAATTGTATCTTCAGCAATTTTATTCTCAAACTTCACTTTTTAGATGTCTGTATGTACCCAATACAGACAGCTAAAAAGTGAAGTTGAATTACAGGGTAAGAATGACAAACTTTCATATTCTTGGTTCATTTGGATTTGTTTAAGGCATATTTGACATTTTAATTTATTTCAATATTGTAGTGGTCCATACCATAGCAGAGTTTTTGATGAATTACTTCTGTATCCAGGACAGTTCTTCGTTAACCATTCCTAGGAAAAAAGTAAAAAGGAAATGTTTAATTATAATCAAATCATCAGCCTAATCAGAGCTGCAAACATATGTTTATTTGTAAAGGATAAGGAGTGATTTTATTTAATAGGATATAGTCTGTCTCATAAATTGACAGCCCCTCAGGTAAAAAGATGCAGGTACTTTGTTCAGCAGACTCTTCTTTAATAATGCAGTCTTCTGCCTTCTTACAAACATCACATAATTGACAGCCTGAGGCCAATGGGCCTTTTGTCCAACTTGTGACTGCCAGCAAGTAGTTAAAAAATAGCTCCAGCTTATTGATGCCTTAGGACAAGGACCCCCACAAAACCCATTTTTTATCAAGGAAATATCTGCGGCTTATGGATCCATAGGAATATATTATTAATCTCTCATCCTCTTTATTCTCTTCTTTTTTTTATTTATCAGTCTGCTCTCATGTGCATGGATCTTGCTCACCTTTTGAGCTTGTGTCAGTCTAAATAATGTCAACCAAAAATCAAACATGCAAACTAAAATAAAACTGTTTCATCAACAGGAAAATAGTTACTAAGAAAAGTATTATTCACCCTAATTAACTTCAAGATGACTCTTACCTACAGTTTTACTCACTTTCTCTTTATTGGATTTATTGTTCAGGCATCAACATTTTGTGCATTTCACAGAATCACAGAATATTCTGAGGTGGAAAGGACTCACAAGGATTAATTTCAGATTTAAACTGTCGTTGAAAAACACAAAGTAAACCAGCATTTTTTAAAAATTTGTTTATTTTCTTGATATGTAAATGAAACTCAAGGACACATTTTTAGATTAGAAGCATTCATTCAAGCATTATGAAGTTAGGGAAAGCAGATATCTGCAGCTAATTATTAATGTAAACAGGAGATTGGAAGTGTTTCATATTTTACCCTGTGATTGATCAAGATGTAGAAATAGATTTAATTTATATGGTAAGATTACTTTTTCCAAATAAGTACTTTTAATCAGGGATAGTTTGGAACAATTTTCTTGTCCTGTAGCATTTTCCAGTGTTCAGACTAGTTCCATATCCTGGTAAAAATGAGAGGGGATTGAAAAAAAAAAAAGGATGTTTCACCCATCTGTAAACCAACACTATCCAAGCCACTGAAGTCAAAACTCATAAAATTTCAAGTCCCTGATTCAAAAGACCATACTGGGTCTGTGCAGGCTGGCAGGCCCTGCTTGCCATGGGTCCTGCCTTCCCTGGTCCAGCCCGGGAGCAGACACAAGTGCACCACAGCTGCTTCTGAGCCAGCACATACCCATCTCACCTGGGGCACACGCCTGAAGTGCTGCCAAGGGCTGGAAAGCAACCCCAGCTCTGCCCCTACACCTGGGTCTGCCCAGGAGATGCCTCCCTCAGCGTGGCCCGATGAAGCAGCTGCATTCTGTAGGACGGATTAAACACACTTGGAGTCAGGGTCTTGAGCCTCAGGTGCCCAGCCAGTAAAACCATGTTTAGGCTTGCAGAAATAGTGATATTTTCCAGGGTTTGGATTAACAACAACTCTTGCAATTCTCTTACCAAGAGTATCAGATGAAAGTTTGGTTTGTATATTTCTTTGCTGGACTTGGTTTGCCCAGCTGCTTGATGTCTGAATATCTATTCAATATCTTAACTTGCTTGGAAAATGATGGAGCAAGCGGTGGTGAGCGCAAATGAAGTGCACTGCTCTCCACTGGAAGCAGGTTCTTCAGGTGAGATGTGTTTGTACCTATCATGCGACTTGTGAGCCTAAAGTGAAGACTCCTATTACCTCTGCAGAAATCTGGATTACTTCTGAAATCCTGAATGACAAGTTTCATCCCGAAAAGGAAATGCATTTTCACAACCATCTCCCTTTAAGTTGTAGGAGGAGTGCAACTAGGATGGGGAAGAGTCTGGAGGGAAACTCTTAGGAGGAGCAGCAGCTGAGGTCACCTGGTTTGTTCAGCCTGGAGGATACTGAGGGGAGACCTCATTGCGGTCTTCAGCAACCCCACAAAGGGAAGAGTCAGGGAAGGTACTGATCTCTTCACTCTTGTGAGCAGTGACAGAACTTGAGGAAATGGCATGAAGCTGAGTCAGGGAGGTTTAACTTAGATATCATGATAAGGTTTTTCACCCAGAGGGTGGTTGGGCACTGGAACAGGCTCCCCAGGGCAGAGGTCACAGCACCAAACCTCTCTGTTTACCAGAAGTGATTGGACAATGTTCAGGAACATAGTGTGACTCTTGTGGTGTGCAATGCAGGGCCAGGAGTTGGACTCAATGATCCTGATGTGTCCCTTCCATCTCAGTATATTCTATGATTCTGATTCTAAGTTTGTGTAAGCTGACAGTCTTGTTCTGAAGGACAGGCTGCATCCTCAAATTTGTGTGAGTCACTGTTTTCCTTAGCCCAGGACAATCCACACATCACTGTTCTATATCCAACAAACTATCCTGTTGCACAGGAAGGTGGGGAATTTCAGTAGAAAACCTGTTTGGTTAAGCAAGGGCTTCTTAGCCTGTCAGTGAAAGGAATCTAAATGCAACCTGCAACTGCCAAACAGGAATTAGGAAAATGTCAAACTCTTCTCGATAGTGACAGTCAGCATAATAAGAGAAAACCGGCACAAACTGCAGCCCAGGAGGCTCAGAACAAATGGAAGGAGGAACTTTTAAAATCAGGTAGCACAGGCCTGGAAGAGGTACCCAGAGAAGAAGAAGCAATCTCCCTGGAGATTTTCAAGATTTGACTAAAATGAAACCACAGCCAACCTGACCTAGGGCTGTGAGAAGAAGATTAGAATAGACAGCATTTCTATCATTTTAGAAATGTCCTTGGACAAGTAAAGAACCAATTTCTCTACTTATCTTTTTTGAGATTTGAATTTAGCTAAACTGGGGATTTTGATGCTGAAGAGGGAATGGGAATGCGCTTCTGCCTCCTTGGTTCTGACTGAGCCTCAGCTTGCTGTGTGAGACCTGGAGACCAGCTCCCTATCGACTCACTGTCCAGGGAGAGGCTGTGCTGAGGGTGCAAGGGAACAGAGTGTCAGGCGACATGGGGAACTCCATTGGTAGGTTCTTTTTGGGGGGAAGAGATGCATAGTGGCTTGGGGATCTGTTTTGGAAAAATTCCTGTAAATCCTGTAAGTGTTTTGGTCTATCTAGGCCAAAGGCCCTGCAAGGGACAGTGGAATGGCTGTAACTCTGTAACTCCTTAGAACTGGAAGTCTGAAGTCTCTAAGAAAAACAAGTACACTAAAACAATAAACAGCAACAGCTACATATTTACTTATTACCAACATTTATAAAGGTTAAGTTTTTCACAAAATTTTAACATTAAAAGTATTCTGCATGTTGCCTTTTCAAAACTCTATCTTTGTTAGAGCTACTCTCACCTGACAGCTCAAACTTTTTCTCCATTCAGTCTCTGATTTCTAACTGTACATTCCTTCATTATTTGCAGTACTTGCTAATTAAGTGCTATCTGCAAACTTGGATGTCTTTGCTTTCCACATCGCTGTTACATTATATTTGCGTAAATATTTAAAATCTGGACCTCTAACACTGACTCCTGTCATCTTCTACTACTGACATTTTAGCTTGAATACTTTCCATTTATGACTACAGTAGATTTCCTACTAATGCAGCCAAATTTATGTTTAAGCATGCCAGTTTTCTTACTCTCCTCTGACTAGAGCACAGAAACTTAGTAGCAAGAATCAGCTAGATTTCATGCACTTTAAAAAATTAATTGAAGTGTCAAAACCAGCAGGTTTTTAAGCTGCATGCTCCTTTACTTCTGCTAAAGGTATTGATTGCTTTCAAAGGATTTCAAACTGAATTTGTGTCATGTGAAATACATTGTCTTTTTGCAATTTTTCTCATCAAGTTCAGTATTCTAAAAACTTTTTGTGATATTTCTTCGTGCATAAGATCATATATCTTTTACATCTCAGTATGCACATCTGTGTATGCTTCTGACTTTATATGAATACATATACGGCACATATTCAGGATGTAATAATATTATTTGGAGGAAATATAGGTGTTTGTTTCTTGGAAATTCCCTATCATTTAAATGCATATCTTGAAGTGTCAAGTTATAAAAATAATCTTACTTCCTCTGAAACTCCCTCCCATGCAGCTGTGCTTATGTATATGCCAACAGATCCATCAGCCTTCCTTTTAAACCACTTCAAGAATCTGCACATCCCTAGGGATCTGTGGCCTCCCACAAAAGGTGCAGTTTTACACAAGAAGATCCTTCATGGCCTTGCTTTGTGTTAAACATCCTTGTCTTATTTATGCTTCTTCTTCGATATTTGCCTCTAAATATACTTTTCTTGGCTTCATTTTAAGAGTGTGTTTCTATATTTACATTACTAATGATTTATGTTAAATACAAAAATTAATTTTCTTATTTGGAGAAAATATATCTGATTTTTACCATGTAGGAATCTAAATTAAATTCTTCAGAAGTACTGAGCAGTTTTTAATTTGCCATAAGAAAAAACGGAAGTCACTAGTCTTATGAAGAAATAGAATTATTTTTTATGAAGGATTGCCAAACACAGCATATCATAGGCTATCCCAAACAGTGTCCGAAGCATCACTAAAAAGAATTCTGAGGTGTAAGTACTTATGTACGCTTTACATATTGACAGAAAGACCTAAAGGTACCCAAAAGACAAAGGACAACAGGATATTTTTAAGTAGCATTTTGAAAGAAGTGCTGGAGACAAAGCTCATTTAGAGTATTTAACACATGTAGTTCATGTTAAACATGAAATATTCCATCAAGCAAAAGTGACAAATTAAACAGTAATTTTTCTTAAAATATCTTTTAACAAACCAAAACCATGTTCCTGGAACTGCCTTAATATATAGTAAGAATATATTATACAGAGAAAATAGATTTAATTGCTCATTTTTCTTCCACATAACATAGTCATTTACATAATTCAAAGGCCACTGTCTTGTAAGATTCTCACTAAGTCACTTCAGCCAAATATATATTTTCATGAAGAAAAGAGTTTTTTGTGATCATTTGATTGTCAAGTCTGGCCACTTTTTGAGCTGTCTGCCAGGTTACCTCTAAAGTTAAAAAATGATTCTTCAAATAAAGAAGTTATGAGGCCTGGAAAATAAGGGATCTTCACTGTACACTTCACAGTGTGTGAATTAGTTAAAAGTTGTATGAAATACACTTGCTGCATGAATATCCTTTTGCATCTGTGCTTTAGGAGAGTAATATAGTACAACTGTGCTTCACACTTTTTGCACATCATTACCAGGTGACATCACTGGGTCTCTGCTTGCATTCAGTTCATGTTCTCAAGTATGTTTGTCATTAAAAATAAATAAACAAAACACATATGCTCAGCTTAAACTGAAAAAAAAAAAAAGCCAGTGTTTACAAATATCATTGAATTTGTCCTTCTGACCCATCACAGCAGTCTGGCTGCTGGAGGGCTCCCAGTGAGGAGTGCGAAAGATGATGCTGGGCACGTGGAAACAGCATTGTTTCCACACTGGAAACAGCATGGTGGCCTCTTCAATGTCAGCATGTAACCACAAACTGATTCTGTAGCCTCACCTTGAATGTCTAAGCTTGACTAACACCTAGATAAGGCTTTTGACTACAATCCAAGTCTATTCTCCGGAGCCTATCGGGAAAGCATGGGAATACACTTCCAGTTAATATGAGGACTGTGTCTTTTGCTACCAAAGTATTAGCTGCAGAAATATCCTCTGAAAGGTGTGTGTGTGGGTAGCACACCTCAGCCCATTGTTGTCCTGTCTGCTTCTCTGGTTTATACAGCTGTACACAGTGGCTTGAGCAGGCAGAATTCACATGGCTGTTATCTATCAATAATCAGCATCACTCGTTGCAATTACATGAGAACCTGCTGTCATGTGGAGTTGTGGGACAGCTGTCCCCTAAGGCTATGCCCTAGGGCTAAAGAGAGGTTATGTCTCAATACAACTCTCATATGATTAATTTAATAATGTATTACATGCCATGCTTCCTGAATGTTCCATTGTGCTCTCTTTTTTCCTATCAAAGAGCTATTCAAAGTAAACAGTGACCTCATCAATACCGTCTGAAACTTACAGTAAATGGAAATCTTCCAAAACCATAATAGAAACCACATTTCAACAGATGTAAAAAGCAAGATGAGGAGTGAGACTTAATTTGGATATGAATGTTACAATACTTGATACTTGGCTTTGCTCAACCTCATCTTTTTGCTAAGTGCATTAGGCTTTTTTCATGTGAGGATTTAGATTAAAAAAAGAGCAAGAAAATCACTACTTCAGCTTTCTCTGCAACATTCATTGCTTGGTGAAGAAGAGAGAAGGAACTCTACCCCAGAAGATAAAATAACAAAGCAGAAAAAATTTGTCCTGCAAGAGAGAGGAGCATGAGTACTGTCATGATTGAGATTTTCAAAGCTGCAAAGGTGTTTGAACAAACATAATTTTTTATAAAAGTATTTGTTAGCCTATTCATTCATGACCTTTAAAATGCCACCTTTCAAAAGCATGCAAGGACTGCTAGAACAGGAACAAAACTGCTATTCAGGCACTTTTAGATTGATCACAGCCCACAAGCCAAGTGAAATAAAAGATCCTATCAGAACATCTTCGTATTAAGCTGCAGGTGCTTGATTTCCAGCTTGGAGAAACAGTTGTCTTTGCCTTGCTGATATATTTGGATTCTCTTCATCTCTGAAACACAGTAAATCTTCCAGGCTACAATTATTTTAATTTTCTAGATAGAGAGGAACACTTATTAATTTAAAGGAAAAACATCAGAAGTTTACACTTTGGTTTGGGACCTACACACTCAACAAGTATTTAAAAAGCAACGCTTGTTTAAATAATAAGAAATTAGAGACTTGGATTCCAGTTGGATGTCTTAATTTTGATTGGTTTTTTTTACCTGTAGATTAGCATCTCATGTAATAAATTCTAAGGCTAGCTGCATTTTCTCTTGCAGTACTAATGTGTTCAAAGTACTGAACACAATACTGTGATTTCTATCACATTAATAGAAATCCCCTGCCGGAGTTGTCCATCACTGCTGTAACATCCTGTCATAAAATCCATCCTGTTAGGTGATGTGACAGTGCTTACAACCATTAGGAAAAAATATGAATAGAAGTCATATAAAATATACTAAACAGACAGAACACACAGAAAAACCCTTGTTTCCAGCATTTTGGCAAACACTGTGACTTTCCTTATCTAATTTTAAAATCCAGAAGCTATAAAAAATTGACCTGCAGTAAATAATATATAAAATTTATAGAGACATAGTCTAATATACAGTCAAAAGTGGTTTTATTATATTTGCCTGTATTACTATCTTCATATCTCCATCATATATTTCATATCTGCCAGAGAGACACAAAAATTCTAGGTGAGTGAGATTTATCCCTCAGAGTGTGAAGAATGTCTAGTAAGTATGCAACAGATTTATCACATTTCTGGAAAATGCGTATCATCCCTTAAAAAAAATTATGGTTATTTATTATATTGGAAGAGTAATATTTTTCTTCCTTTTTTTTTTTTAATAGCCATTAAAAATTGAAGAAATCTCATTAGAACATGTGTGCTTTGTTGTCAACTCATGGTCTGCTTGCTGATGTTTTTATCATGTCTACAAGCCATAATCTTTTGTGGACAGCACACTCCCTCCAATGGACTCTGTACCCTTGAAGAAAATGCTAGCTCTGGTCTTAGCAGCATTTTTATTTTAGAATAAGATAAGAAAAAGGATTTCAGGTAGGTAGAGAAGGGTGTAAAAGAAAGTTTTGTACAGTGTGATCAATTACAGGATCTTCACAGTTAGCAGCCATCCTGGAGTAGAAGGCTGTGCGTGCTTGTGTGTAAGTCTGTCTGTTTGTTGGCATTATTCACAAGAATCAATAGTATATATTCTTCTAAATAATAATTTTCCTGACAACCTGAAAAATACTAATATGCTAAGTAGCAACGTCTTGATTCAATGGAAGTGCAGTTATTTTAAAGCTGTATAAGTTCACAAAAGTGTTCTCAAATTATGTGTTGGAGAATGGGGAGAATTTTGTTGTTTTATTTAGGCCTCACAGCAGGAAAGCAAAAAGCTTTTTCTTGGAACAGATCCAAGATGGTGTAAGTATATGGTACTTTATGTCTTTATTCCATGTTTTTCAGTATTTCCCCCACCCCAGCTGCATATCACAGAATAAGTGCTCTTCTTCTGTGTTTAGGGGATCTGGAGGGGAGAGATATGCCAAGCTAGAATAAAAATTGGCAGATTTCAGTAAATAAACATTATTTCTTCATTTTAGAGTCGCCATTGGTTCATCCTGTGGGGTGGCTTTTTCCTCCCACTCTGCATTGCTAAGAAATTGTATAGAAACTTTCCCTTTGTCCAATTCTGTCAGCATTGTTTTCTTTCAACAGAATGACTCACTGTTGATCTGGATTCCCTGAGTATGGTATCACAGCTCTGTGACCAAACTTGCTCTCACGTTAGCCTGACTTCATCTTTATTACGTCTTTCTTGTCACTGACATGAAACAGGACAGGCCAAAGGAGACTACCTGTGTCTCGTCATTTCAGCAGCACTTTGACAGTATGCTTAACACACTTTCTACCACATTTTTCCTTTGACCCCATTCCTCTTCTGAGAAAGCTATATAGAAAATCAAGCACTTCATGGGTATCAATCTTCTTCAGCTAGATCCAGTTAGAATTTATAGCCATCACATTTCAGCTCAGATGATCTCAGGGCACAGAGGCAATATATTTGCACGTCTATTAACTTCTGTGGAAGAAAACATCTCATCTAAGCAATGTGACTCACAGTTAAATTTCTTTGCTCTTATAAGCAAGGAATGCTTTTCTCACTTCTGTCATCCCTGAGCTCCATTGTGCATGCTGGTCTGGAGGCCCATGCTGGTCTGAAGTCTCATTTCCAGAAACCAGCAGTTGCTCCAGTGTAAGTTACTGTAAGGCAAGGAGCCTCTCTTTCCTTTTAGCTTCATCAGGATTGCACTGGGATGCAAAATGCCTGTCACAAAACCTCCTCAGTAGGTCTTTACCGTGAATTTCTATGGTGCAGTGTAGTCCAGTAATGATCCTGCTTTAGACACAACCACTGGTCCTGTGGTGACTGTCACTCGAATTACAGCTCACCTCAAGCAGTTGACAGGAAAAATCATGAAAAACAGCGTAGTGAGCACATTAAAAAGAACTCCTGACTATGAAAGATGCAGCAAAGTAGTAAAGCTAAGAGTCTGGGTGAATGATGGACTTACCATCTTTCCACCAAAGCCCAGCCTCACCCCATCACCAACTCCACCGTTTCTAGGGAGATCTCAGTGCCTTGTAAGGTTTGACATGACATAGAAGAGGCGCGGAATTGTTGTTAGCCATACTATTTTTATACATTCCAGGTATCTAATAAGGGTTTACTTAGGAGGTGAGTGTCTCAACTCCAGAGAAAATGTTCAGACCTTTCCCCAAAATTTTACACCATTTTTATCTTAATATCTTCAACACAGCTCCATGGCTCCCAGTCCTGCAGGGGAGTGGATGCACATTTTTTGGTAAAAGAACCTAGCTGTTTAGTGAAAAGCAGTGGATAGGGCACAGTGTTCTTCAGTGGGCAAGAACAGGAGACGTTAAACAGTATTATGCTCAAAAAAGAAAAAAAGTCTGCTGTTATGTGGGTACCTCGAGGGAAGATGTCTAAACTGGTAACACTTTGTCTTCACTACAGCTTCAGGCCTATCAAATCTAGGTCCTTACTTGAAGGATACAACCTGACTGCTTGCTGTTCCCTCTCCACACCTCCTTTCCCTATTACTTAGAAAGAGATAAATGTGGTCAAGTGCATGTGGGGAGCACTGAGTTCTGATCATGGTCAAGCAAGCTACACATGTTAGCAATTCAGCAATTAGCAAGGTAGCAGTTGCAAGGTAAAGGGGTTTTTCTTAGTCTACCTCAGTTTCTCGCAACTCTGATCAGTGTCCCACACTAAGAAATCTACAGTACAAATCAAAATCTGTTTCCATTGTGACCTTCCATCCATTGGCCAACTCAGCAAGGGATGATATGTGAACTGGTGTTGCAGGCAACAAATTAATGCAATGTGCATTTTGGGAGAGCATCTTGCACTGAGATGTATTGTGCTTTTAAAGTATTTTCTTCTAGTGTTCCCTGTTTTGTGACTAGCTATTTTGCTCCCAATATACATCTTACAGACACCATGTATTACATATATATTATATTAGTTGGATAAGGGCTATGAACTAAAATTTTTTTTTTCTATCAAAATATGTGACTTCCCATTCAGAAAAAATAGAAAAGTCCACAAATTAAAAATGAATAATGTATTCCTGGA
Source organism: Dicrurus megarhynchus (assembly GCA_013399195.1). Classification (NCBI taxonomy): domain Eukaryota; kingdom Metazoa; phylum Chordata; class Aves; order Passeriformes; family Dicruridae; genus Dicrurus; species Dicrurus megarhynchus. Next base: position 1,990,417 of record VXAD01008119.1, read on the forward strand.
AACAGACAAAAGACTTCAGGAGCAGGAGATGATTTTCACAGCCACATTTATTTGGTAAAAAATGTAATCTCCTATTTTGAAAAGATTCACCTTAGTATTTTTAATTTTCTAGCAGAAAACAAAAGGATTCCATTAGGCAGTCCATAAGGAATTTTGCTGGGTATTCCAAAAATATGTGTACTTTACACTCCATTTTTTTTCTCTGTGCAATGCACAGGTTAAAAAGAACATGGAAGGAAGGCTCTAAAGGCCAAGTCTGGCTTGCATGTTTTATGTCTGCATCTTACTGGGCCATGCCAATTTTCTAGTTGTGAGGAGGAAAAGCATATTTAAGTTTTCATAACCATCACTCTTATATAACAATAAAGTGGCAATAAAGAGCTTGCAAAGGTATGAGAACTAGTTTCACAAAAGTTGTATTTAATCTTTTTTGGTACATTGAAACAGTTCTCCTTCACCACTACAAGACAGAAATTCTTGCCATATATTACACAGACTACTCTGCATGAGCAGGATTCAGGTGCTACCTGCCTGGCCTGGTCCAGGCTATTACTGCTTCTGCCACAGACTGATACCTTTTCTGACATGATTCCTTCTCAGATTCCTGTGCCAGTGTGGAAGGTGTTATAAGTGATTTTGACCTTCATTTAAGTTGTGGGAAGGAATTCTAAAGCAAGAGGAAATTTCTTAGATATTTTATGGTTCAAAGCTGGGATGGAGAGGATCAGCACCAACATCATCCCACCTCCCCTAATACCCAAATGACAGCACTGTTACCCAGGAGCATGCTACACACAGCACAATAATCTCTTTTATAGTAAAACGTAAGCCTTTAATTACAAATGGAAGAGACTGGAAAAGTTCTGACAAAACATTTTCTGGTAGGAATTTGCTGGCTCAGGCAGATTGAAATCTTTTTCTGAGATGCTGGCATTTTCCCCTGGTTCCCTCAGAAGCCTGGAAGCTGGGGAGCTGCTATGGGTTTGGGCTCCAGCAGATGAAGGGAGCAGATCTGGAACAGGTCCATCAGGAGCAGCCTTCAGGGCAATCCCTTTCCCAACCTGTCTTAAGGAAACTTAGCACTCACACAACCAATGCTTTGGGGAAGCCCAGGGGCTGACCTGCTCCCACACTGAAGCTTCATTGCCTTTCACAGATAATTATGAAATGTTTGGCTTTTGTTGCCAAGTGGAACAAATTCAGATTTCGCAATAATCAAAATCCTGTGTGAAAGTCAATTAGTTCTCTCTGCAAAGCTGAAACTATGACCACATACTTCCCACTTGTAGCACCTGCATGAAGATGTCAGTGCTGAAGTCCTGGCAATTCTGGTGAGGTTGTGTTCAGCATAATTGGACATCAACCTCTTGAATATAATCTGTTTCATTACCTACTAGATGTAAAGGTCCTGTAGAGCTCCCTGACACTAGAAAGAATAAACAAGGATGACACTAGATATAGATGATATTTAATATGGTAACTTGGAATTTTCTTGCATTTAAGGTTTCAAGATGTGACATTATTGCAACCATGACTAATCTCAGCAGGAGGCAAGCAGAAACATTGCAATTCTCTTCAATGAAATAATGAACTTCACACTTCTGTAGCCTTATATATGCAAATACATCTGAGCTAAAAAAAAAACCCCGCAAACAATGTTGCAGTTTTAAAAGAGAATTCATAGAATCATAGAATGGTTTGGGTTGGAAGGGGCATTAAAGATCACTCAGTTCCAACCCCCCTGATGTGGACAGGGATGCCTTTCACTAGACTAAGTTGCTCAGAGCTCTATCCGACCTCCGGATTAAACACCTCCAGGGACAGGACATCCAGAACTTCTCTGTGTAAACTGTGCCACCACTCTCACAGTAAAGAATTTTTTCCTAATGTTTAATCTAGACCTAAACCAGATATCAGTTTTTTAGTTGCTATCAGTCTGAACTTTGGAGAGAAGAGCTGCAGATGACAGCCTTGGTTGGTGACCATCTCCTGGTGACGGAGGGGTCTGTTCTTAGGCTGGTTACGAACAAGCTGTTTTCAACAGATTGCACATCAGCTCGTGCCATCTGCAAATGCTTTAAATTGATACATGGAGTCTTTTAGGACATAGTTTTGTAGAAGAATTTTATTAAAATCTCTCTATCAAAAGTAGGAGAAATGCCTTATAATTTAATTTTTTTTTCTGGAACAGTTCATTGAAACCTATAGAAGGAAGATCCCTCTGCACTAAACACTTGCAATTTCTAACTTAGCTGAACTTCAGTTCCTAAATGGGGCCTTTGTTCCTGAATATATCTGGTCTGTTTGAACACTACTGCATCTTAAAACAGTTCCAGTTCATTAACAGGAATTATGTTTTGTTGCTTAAATGATACAGTTGAAAATAAGAGTTGATGGAAGATCCAGGTAAATATATTCTTCTTTATTCTGTGTCATTTTTCTTCTAAAGGCTTTTGTGGTATAGATTTTAATTTTTGTATGAAGATAACTTTAGGAATGTTCTCTTACTAGATTTCAAAACAGCAAAGCAGGACATTAGTACAAAACTTGTTTTTATATATCTGAGAAGTAGACTGATACAGATGTTACAGTGATTAACTTCATTACTCAATCATTGACCCCCTGTATTAAGCCTAGAGAACAGAATTACGTGTTCACATAGGACAGTAACACTTCTGAGATATATGGAAAACTCTAATTCTGGCCAATAAGGAAGTTGAAATACTGTATTATAGTGTGTAGGAATATGAAGCTATATTTCAATCTAGAAATCTCAGAATCCTGAATGCAGCTTAACCCACTAAATTTTGATCTGCTGTTTGAACCCCAGCCTCATAAAGCTTCCCGTCAGAAAAAGTGAACCTTAGAGGAAGTGTACTGAACGTACACAAAATATGTTTTTCTAGGGTGAATAAACAGCAACATTGTTACGAGGTTATTTTCATGCTTCCTTCTTAAATGACTAATGATTTTTTAAAAATTATTGAATGGGGCTTTCATATTTCTCAAGATATTCAAGAACCTCCCACTCTCAGAGTCCTTAGAGATTTGCAGCCAGCCTTACTCAGAGGACATTCCAGACTTGTCACTGCACAGCTGCTCTTGGCAGTCAGCCCTCCATACAAAAGCTTTGCCAAAGTGTTGCTTGGACCCCCCAACCACGCTCCTGAAACAATAGTTAGTACTATGACTTTTGTACAACTGCTAAATATTTTTTGGCCTTAGAATTAATTTTATTTACTTCAGTTATAAAATATGCTGTATCTTTGACATCACGGGATTTACTTCCCCAGCCTACTGTGTCAGCTGACTAACAGTCAGCCAGGCAAGGGAGGGGATTATCCCTCTCTACCCTGCACTGGCCTCACCTCAAGTCCTGTGTGCAGTTTTAGGTGTCAAATATAAGAAAGACATTAGGCTATTAGAGTCCAAAGGAGGGCAGCAGGGAGGATGGTGAAGGGTCTGGAGGGGAAGTCTTATGATATCTTGTATTTCAGACGTAGGCTGCTAGGTAGCATAACCTTTAAAGTCTGGGTTGGTGATAAACAAGATTCATTACATTTCTTTAGCTGCATGCTTCCACAGGGAGTTATCTACTTCAGAGAGTCTTCCCTTTCTAAATCTTCGAAGTGCTTGCTTCAACTATCAATGATGTAAAGAAACAGAATAGTAAACCTTACCTGAAAGAGGTTTCTTTTCCTCCCACATTGAATTCCACTGTGGTGATTCTGTGTGTCTGGTCCCAAAGTATTTGATTCCAACCAGTGAAAGCAGAAGGTGTGTATTTCTTTTTGTCCTCTTCTGGACTCCATAGAATGGTTTGAGTTGGAAGGGACCTTTGAAAATCGTCCAATTCCATCCTTCTGTCATGGCAGGGACACCTCGACCGAAGCCCTATCCAACCTGGCCTTGAACACTTAAACTTATAAACTTCCCATTCTGGTGAAGGCCAAGAAGTTTGATGCAGGTTCTCATAAGGCATCTAAAAAGAAACTAAACCAACAAACCAAATTAGATTGGAAATTATCTTTGAAAAAGCTGTGCTAGGGGTTGGAGGTCTTGGGCATTTCCAACATCTATTCTTTGTAATTTTTAACATCCTCTAAGGCTGGAGCTTTTGGAACCAAAACACTAGGGATTCTTCCTCTACAAGTAAAAAATGCCCTGTAAAAAAAGTGGCAAAAATGCTTAGAGAATTTTCAACATAGTTTAATTATAAAATTTATGATAGATTCTGCTTTTTTTAGGACAAATCAAATTTTCTGGTTTGTTTGTTTATTTTTTACTTGTTTTAAGTAATTGTTGTCCAAGTGACAAGAGAGACCAGAAAGACCTCAGAAATCTTTTCTGCCTCTAGCAAGAAGAGCACAAGGCAGTAACAGTGAAATCCTGCCCCCTACCAATATTGGGTTGAGGGAGTATATTTGGCCCTAACTGAGCAACATCCCTCAATGCACTTTATTATGATATACTACAGTGAACATGAGGATATGCCTAAATGATGGGAGGGAATCCATGTCTACCTCTTTTTTCCTTGTTTCAGTTGTCTGTTTCTCTGCCATGAGTTTCATCCATGTCATGTGTTCTACTCAACAGTAGTGGAGTTTTTTTAAGGCCAAACTCAAGTTAACATTTTAGGAAAAGACCAATTTTTTTTGTGCAAGGATCTTTTATCAGTACTGATTTAAACAGTTGCTCTAGGAGTTGTCCTAGACAATATTAGTTAGTGTGCAGTAAATGTTTTTAATGGCAATTACTGAAATATATGTGAGCTTCTGAAGCTGGAAACTGAAGTTCAAGTTCTTCACAACTGCTAGGACATTGCATTAGATCTTTTTCTCAGTTGCTATGGTACCATTGCCTTTATTTGTTCTTAGTACCTTAGTATCTTGCATATGGTTTTTTTAGTTTCATCAACTACGAAATGTGAACAAATTCTAAATCTGATTAATTCTTCAAACAAAATATACTATTTCATTGAATTTTTACTTTTAGGCATAGACCTAATAAGGCTTACCTTCCAGTAGTACTCTGGCTGTGTCATTTGGATATTACCTAATCAGCTTTTGAACTTTCCTGTTGTAATAGTAACATCAGAAACCTGGCATAAAGAAAGTGATTATTTTTATTTCCTTTGCTCAAATTGCAAGTGCTATAAGTTTATTCCCTAACTATCTCCATATTGTCAGCTCCAGTGCCAATCCAAATGGAAAACCATGATATGAAATATGAAAAGACAAACAATACCAGGCACAAATTTCTCCAAAACAAATTTTAGTTCACTTAGAACAGGATAACTCAACCTTCCCTGATAGAAAGTTTAGTGACTCTTTCACAGGGGAATCAGAAAATTCTCAGAATGTACTTTTATGCCACCTCCTCTAATGTAGGAATTTTTTTCCTTATACAACTTGTCCTGTTTGTCACTCACAACTTCCAATCCATGATTAAATACGCTTGTTTATTGACTCAGCCAGGAAGAAATCCACAGGCCTGCTACGTAAGTGACCTTTTACAGCTGTGTTGATGTCTTTGTTGTTCTGACCTCAAGTCTGAAACACAACAGATGTGTACTGGAATTCCTCTTGTGCTTTTTCATATTATTATTATTATTATTATTATTATTGTTATTATTATTATATAATTTATGTCTATGAAGACACTAAATGGAAGAACAATCTAAATCACAGAAGACTGGAGACTTACATGAAGTGTTGCAAACTACTTTTCATTTTTTATGGAAAAGAACACAAGACTAAGGCTATTTTGTCTATTCCAAATCTTAAGTGGTTTCTTTAGGCTTTCGGACAGGTGCAGTTGGTTTCTCTTCTATGTGTTAAAAATCCATAAAATTCTAGGTGTTATTGACACATTAGTCCTTACAATTTTTTTTTAAGAGCATTTTAGAGACCTGACCCTGAACTTGTGCAGGATCTGCTGGTCCAGGTGGATCCCTACGGATCTATGGGGCCTGATCTGAGAATCCTCAAGGAGCTGGCTGATATCATTGCAAAGCCTCTCTCAATGATTTTTGAGCGTTGTCCCAGTTTTCAAGAAGGGCAAAGAAGGAGGACCCTAGAAACTACAGGCCTGTCAGTCTCCTTTCAGTGCTTGGTTTAATCATGGAAAAGATTATTCTTGAAAGTATTGAAAAACACCTGGAGGACAATTCAGTCTTCGGTCACAGCCAGCATGGCTTCATGAGAGGAAATTCCTGCTTATCAAATCTGGTTTCCTTCTACAACGGGGTAACCCACCTACTTGATCTAGGAAAGCCAGCAGATGTAATATTTTTGGACATTAGCAAAGCCTTTATTGCTTTTGGTGCTCTCATAATATCCTTCTGGACAAAATATCCAGCACACAGCTGGACAAACACATCATTTGATGGGTGAGCAACTGGATCTAGTGACCTATCACTAGTGGGACTCCACAGAACTCCATCCTCTGCCCTGTGCTCTTACACATCTTCAACATCTTCCTGACCAGTTGGAAGCAGGACTTGAAGGACTACTAAGTTTTCCAATGGCACTAAATTGGGAGGTGCTGTCAACTCCCTCAAGGGCAGAGAGGCCCTGCAGAGAGGCTTTGACGAATTAGAGGGATGGGCAATCACCAACCATATGAAGTTTAGCAAGTGATGGATTCTGCATGGGGCAATCCAGGATGTACAGACAGACTGCAGAATGAGAGGCTGGAGAGCAGCCCTCTGGAAAGGGACCTGGGGGTCCTGATCAATGGCAAGTTGAATATGGGTCAGCAATGCCCTGGCAGCCAAGATGGCCAGCTGTGCCCTGGGGGCAGGAGTATCACCAGCCAGGCAAGGAAGGGGATTATCCCTCTCTACCCTGCACTGGCCTCACCTCAAGTCCTGTGTGCAGTTTTAGGTGCCAAATATAAGAAAGACATTAGGCTATTAGAGTCCAAAGGAGGGCAGCAGGGAGGATGGTGAAGGGCCTGGAGGGGAAGTCTTGTGAGAAGCAGACGAGGTCACTTGGTTTTTTCAGCCAGGAGAAGAGACTGAGAGGAGATCTCATTGTGGTCTTCAACATCCTGATGAGGGGAAACAAGGGGGCAGGTAGAGCATACTCTATGATTCTATGATATTTTGGTTAGGCTGAAGTAGTAGGGACTGTTGAAGGAAATCTTCATATTAGCAGGATTGTACTAGTGACTTTGTTATCAGTAAAACATAAATGTAGCTACAATACCAGGGTTCACCTACTAACAGGCAGAATTAATAGCAACAACAAACAAATACTTAATAAAAACCTTCAGAGTGTTACAGAAAATAACCATCCCTCAACTTTCCCGTACAAAGTTTACTAGTTTATATATATCTACATGTGACCTGAACTGCTGTGGCCTGCATTGAAATGCCTAATCAAGTGGGCTGGGGTAAAGTTCAAGCAAATAGAAGAAAAAAGTTACCTTGTATTAACCAATTACCGAATTACAGAATGGGTAAGGTTGGAAGACACCACGGGAGGTCATCTGGTCCAATGTCCCTGTTCAAGCAGGGTCCCCCACAGCATGTTACTGAAGATGCTGTCCAGATGGCTTTTGAGTATCTCCAGTGAGGGAGACTCCACAACTTTTCTGGGCAACAATTTCAGTGCTTTTTCACCCTCATGATAAAGAAGTTCATCTTCCTGTTCAGGTTGAACTTCCTGTGCATCAGTTTCTGCCTTTTCCCTCTTGTACTGTTGCTGTGCACCACTTAGAAGACCCTGGATCCATCCTCTTGACACCTTCCCTTCAGATACTGATAGACATTGATGAGGTCCCCTCTCAGTCACCTCTTCTTCTGGCTAAACAGGCCCAGCTCTCTCACATTTTCCTTATGAGAGAGATGCTTCAGTCCCCTAATCATCTCCATAGCCCTCCATTGGATTGTCTCCAGTAATTCCTTGTCTTTCTTGTACTGAGTCCAGAACTGGACACAGCACTCCAGGTCAGGCCTCACCAGGGCTGAGTAGAAGGACAGGATCACCTCCCTGCTGGCCATGCTCTTCCTAACACAGCTCAGGACCCCATTGGCCTTCTTGGCCACAAGGGCACTGCTGGCTCAGGGACAGTTTGTTGTCCACCAGCACCCCCAGGTCCTTCTCCACCGAGCTGCTTCCCAGCAGGTCAGCCCCCAGCCTGTGCTGGTCCATGGGGTTATTCCTCCCCAGGTGAAGGACCCTGCACTTGCTTTTGTTGAATTTCAGACAGCTCTTCTCTGCCCATCTCTCCAGCCTGTCGAGGCCCTTCTGAAGGGCTGCACAGCACTCTGGGGTATCAGCTACTCCTCCCAGCTTTGTGTCCTCAGTGAACTTGCTGAGGAGGCATCTGCACTTCATCTAAGATATCAATGAATAAATTAAACAATACTGGGCCCAGTATTGAACCTTGGGAGACACCACTAGTGGCAAGCCTCTAACTAGACCCTGTGCCATTGATCACAACCCTCTGAGTTCTGCTGTTCAGCCAGTTCTCAAAACACTTCACTGTCCACTCATCCAGCCCACAGTTCCTGAGCTTGCCTGTGGGGATATCACGGGAGAGTGTCAAAAGTCTTGCACAAGGTAGACAATGTCCACTGCTCTCATCTATCCAGTTGACTCATTGTAGGAGTTAATCAGCTTAGTTAAACACAACATCTAAATCTCCAGGAAAAAAAGTCAAACATCTAGGCAAATGTAGGATGTATTTGGAGAGGCACTTTCAAGGGAATGTATTATTTTTTTTTCCACACAGCCTGAATTACATCTCCAAAATGAAAAAATGTGTAGGGTTCTGCTCTCCCATGTTTGTGGAAACTTAGGTAACTGTAACAAAATTACACAGTTTATCAAATCTAGATAAACATAAGTAGAGAAGATGGACAGTTCTTTTCTTGAAACACAGCCAGAATAAGCATCTGTGAAGAGGAAAGAGTCATACAACATGAAGAAAAAAGCATGAATTTAGCCTGGAATTTATAAAGGTTCTCACTTTTAAAGAAGTGAGTTTCTGAAAAAACCAATGAGAACATAAGGAGAATAAATATGATACAGTTGCCTTTACTGCAGTTACATAGATTTGCTGAGCTTTTTAACTTTGTATTTGTGGAATATAAATAGAAAGCAAGGAAAAGGTTAAAAATGAAAATTTACTGGAATGTGCCTCAGAATTTTTATAAACAAGCATGCTTTATTTCTTAGGAATGAGGAGTAACATGGAAAAGCTTTATGTAAATATGCAGAGTTAAACACTAAGCCAGTAGCTGTTTCTTCACTGGAAACCTGAAAAACGATGAAATTAACATAAATATTACTGCAGGAAAAATGTATTAATCGAGATTTATACAGCACCCTTTATTTCAAAGGATTTTTAAAATCTCTTTAGACCTCGCCAAACTAAGGTCAGCTTGTGTGAAAACCTAACTATCCAACTGAACTGCACTCATACTTAGGAAAGGTTCTCATGAAGATCCTGGTTTCTGTACCCATGAAGATAAAACCATGAGCATACTCTGAGCGTGCAGCCTTTAAACTTTAAAAACCAGTTTGTGTACTCTTTTCTTCTTTTTAGACTTCCTACAATCCTGCAATCTACTTTTTTCGAGATGGAATATGAAGATGTAATCAAAATGTGTAAGGCGAAGTTGTACCATTACTCTAGACCATGGAGGTGACCATGCAGTTAAAGCTCTGAATGTGACTGCACAGACTTGCAGACTTATGATTTTCATTACAATTTTACTTTTTCCCTTTCCTTTTCACTCCTTGTTTGTAAATGATACAAAATCAATTCTTGTTTGTCTTGGTATTCAGCTAAGCCACAAAAATAGGAAGGATTCCAACATGGACCAAGGTTCCCTATCTATCTATAATACTCAATACAAAGAGTCTTAATATCTCAGATTTCCAGTGTGTTCTAAATTCTGATTTATATCTAACCCATAAGCATTTGAGGTTTTTAAGAAAAACTCTAAAAAAATGGCAGCTTGTTTTTGACTCGCAATGAAATATATGTATACTATTTATTTATTTATTTATTTGTTTATTTGTTTGTTTGTTTGTTTAGCCATGGGTTTACCTATGCTGCAGTAGTCCCTGGGAACACTGGTCAGATGCTAGCCAACTTATGAAAGTAGAAAACAAGGACCCAAACACCTCAGAAGTCAAGGGGTGGGAAAAGAGAGGCTGTTGAAGAGAGGTTACTGGAGAACTGAAGGGGATCTATCAGCCAGAGTCAGGACAATGGCTGTTGGCATGAAGTACCAGTACCTAAACAAGCAAGATGTGTTCCATGGCAAATGAGTTGCCATGAGCGCGGAAGCACTCCCAGGCCAGACAAGGTAGCTGAAAGCTAGGAAAGGTGGTAAGACAGTATGGAAATAGGAAGGGTGAACAAGGAAGGATGGAAGGAAAAATGTGAAGCCAAGTAATGTGAGAAGAAGACAATAAAAGAAGGGTATGGAAATGGGTTCTGAATGTTTGCAGCTGGGAGAAGACAGGATGACTAAGATAAAAAAACAAGAAACCATCAGGCTTAAATTCCACAAAATATAGGGAGACAGGGAGGAGGGAGTGATGAAGAGGAACAAATGGGATCAGTATGGGGAAGGAAGACAAAGGGAGTCATTAAAAGACTGTCCAAGTAGCAACTGTGGGAAGTGTCAAAGGAATATGAGCATACTATGAAAGTTTTAAAAACTGGACCGCACAGTGAAGACGCTCCTGTGCAGACCTGCTAGGAAGCTGTTTTTTCAAGCACAATTTTCCTGTCCATGACTGAATCATATTTTTCCAAGTTGAAGAGAAAAAACCTGAGATGTTTTCTTGAGACTCTAACTGATGACAACACATTTACTGAACTTCTCACAAAAATCATCACATAAATATTTGACTCTGATTGTGATTTCAGCAAGTTTATTTCCAAGAGTTTGATTTATAGATAAAATTTCATGTACTGAGACTCCAAGCAAAACAACAAAACTGAGATTATATGAGAGGCAAAGTTATTGGGCTTTGTTGTAACGTTTTATTTGCTGCTACTATTTTTTTATTTTTAGGCTATAAGTCACAGAAACTAAATGAAGCTGCGGAAGATCTTTCAGTTTTAGTAATTTGAATTTCAATATTAAATTCTGCTCCCCTGATAAATTCCTTGCTGCAGTTTTTAGATATAAAGTTTTGCAAAGCAATGCAAAATCTGAATAGTGATGTATTTATACATTTAAAGTAATCCAAGACTATTCAGGGCAACATAAATATAGAGTACCAGTTATAGTCTGATTTACGCGATTGCATAATGCTGAGACTTTGTTTATATCTGTGGAGTAAATTCCTGACTTATAAAGGAGAACTGATTCAATTGTAACATTTCTAACTTTTTCCACAGTCATATTTTTAGAGAATGAACTCTTGGCCATAACGAGGAAGGCAAGGAAATGAACAGGTTCCATCTTCCATCATTACAGAGCTGGGCTGTCTGCTTAACAGCTGAGCTCAGATTTTTCTTGTCAGTCAACTTGATGAAAATAAGTGTTAAATATATTAACTCTTTTGTTTTCTACTTCTTTTGGATCAAAATCTCATTGCTTTAAAGTAGTGTTACTGAAACAGTTTGAAATCACAAGCCTGTAATACTTGTGTCCTTGTTACTTGAAATCAGTTCTAATTCTAGCAGCAACTGAAAGAAGTGTAATTTCAGGACTATGATTTGGTGCAGCTGAGATTATAAACTGGCACCATACATGTTCTCTCTAGTGCATGAAAGCCAGTGAAAGTTTTCTCTGGCTGAGGACATAGTATCCAACATGTCAGGACCTCATCCTGACTTTGCTCTTTGTGCATTTTGCACATTCTTTTTATAAGTTGCCACAGAGCATGTGTAAGGACCCTGCTCTTTCTTAAGGACTGAAGAAACCTTTCAAACACTGTTAGTAGGCTATGTTTTCCTATTTCTTCAAGTAATCTAATTTTAATATAAAGAAAATTTCTTGTAACTTGAAGGAAATAAAGGGCGATCTGTAAATTTTGCAGCCCTACCCTATAGGAAGCAGTCAGTTAATATGACAGATGAGAAGTTTTTACTCTATTGATAAATGAAAAACAAAGGCAGGGGAAGTCCTTGTCCAGACACCGGACTGAACAATATTTGGGAAGCAAGCTCTGCATAATGTAAATTGAATATACTAATATACAAGCTTGGTGAAGGAATCCTAACTGTGTATATAAAATATTTCCTTGATGAATAGTCAGCAGCTCTGGTTTCTGTTTAAATTCCTCCCTCCACAGTCATGCATCTAGGAAACCAGGTTGGAGAAGATTCATTTCTGGCATTACCAGATTTACTGGAACAAACAGAAATACATTTACTGTGAAGAAACTCTTTCTGAAAGAGGCACTGATGGTGTCATGTCAGATGGGGAAGATGCTGTTAGTCTGTGTCAGTCTCTCCAAAGAAAGAGTGGCTGAAAAGGTCAGGATGCACTGAAGAAGCACGACATTTTGTTTTCCCAGAACATACCACCTGCTTAACATGAAAAATTGAATATCAGATATGTGCAAGAGGCAATGCTTGATCATTCAGGCACAAGCATCTGATATATGTGGCATGGAAGTGTCCATAAGAGCTATTCCTGCCTTGAATGAACCCAGAGGAACACTGCTCTCTACAGGGAAAATAAGGGCATAGAATGGCCTTGACTGGTAACTACAGTATCCTGACATGTCTGTCTCATTTTGCCAACCTATTTTGAAAAATAAGCAACACATCATCTGAAGAAACTGCTTTTGTATTTAAGAGACTTTTTTCTTCTTAATAACCAAAAAAGAGGATGAATTGATGAACATGCTCACTTCCTTGCTTTCAAGACAATAGACAACTCCTCATGGAATAAATTGAGTAAAAGGAGGGTTTAACTAGGAATTGCTTTTGTGTGAAGCTCTAGTTGTGGTTGTAGAGTAAAACAAATTCTTTGAACACACAAAAAAAGAATTAGTCATTGGTATCTAAAGAAGAAAAAATTTAGTTAATTTATTGAAGGCATTGTTAAATGCCACAATTTTTCATAAAAAATGTGATATAAAAAAGAAAAACATGTGATATAAAAAACATGTGATATAAAAAGAAAAAAAGCTTCAACAAACCACAGTAAAAGGAAGATAATAATTTCATATATTACAAACTTCTGGAAGAGCTCAGCTTCTGCTTTTTGGGAGCAAGTATTTCCTTCTCCTTCTTTAAGCTTCTGGTAGGACAAAGGTACTGCAAAAATAAGTTAGATAAGCAGCATTAAAACAGTACACAATTTCCTGACAAAACATAGGAGAAGAAAGAGAGGCAAGCTTGGAAGGAGACAACATGCTACATCAATGTAACCTGCAGTCACTAGAATAACAGATGTTTTTGCTGTGCATACTTTCTCATAATTAAAGTAATACAAATTAAGACAGACTAAACTAAAAGTCTCAAGATTTTTTGGATTACCATACAATGTCAAATTTGGGAAGCATTGCTTCTTACCTAAGGTGAACAAAGGAGTACAGAACCTACATCCTCCTGGAAGTTATCCTAAGGCACATGGAAAATAAGGAGGTGATTGGTGACAGACAAAATGGCTTAACTAAGAGAAAATCGTGCCTGACAAATTTAGTGGCTTTTTACAGGTGTGACAGTGTTGGTGGATGTAGAAGGTAACTGATTTCATCTGCTCGGACTTGTTCAAAGCATTTTAAACTGCCCCACATGACATCCTTGTCTCTAAACTGCAGAGACATGCCTTTGATGGATGGACCAATCAGTGGATAAAAAGTCTGGATGGTCACGCTCAGAGTTGTGGTCAATGGCTCTAAATCCAAATGGAGACCAGTGAGGAGTGGATGTTCCCCAGGTGTCGGTACTGCGACTGGGGCTGTTTAACCTCTTTGTCGGTGACATGGGCAATGGGACTGAGAGCCCCCTCAGCAAATTTCCTGGTGACACTGAGCTGTGTGGTGCAGCTGACACACTGGAGGGAAGGGATACCATCCAGAAGGTGCTGGACAGGTTCAAGAGCAGGGACTGTGAAAACTTCATGAAGTTCAACAAGGCCAAGTGCAAGGTCTTGTACCTGGGTCAGGGCAATCTCAAACATGGGTACAGGCTGGGTGGAGAAAGGATTCAAGCAGCCCTGAGGAGAAGGACTTGGGGGCATTGAGTGACAAGAAGCTCAACATGACCTGGCAGTGCTCATTTGCAGCCCAGAGACCCAAACACATTCTGGCTGCAGCAAAAGAAGTGTAGCCAGCAGGTTGAGGGAGATGATCTTCCCATTCAGCTGCTCTCATGAGACCCCACCTGGAGTAGCGTGTCCCACTCTGGGGCACCCAACAGAAGGGAAACACAGATTTGCTGGAGCACGTCCAGAGAAGGGCCATGAAGATGACAAATACTGAAACACGACTCGTATAAAAACAGGCTGAGAGAGTTGGGTTAATCCAGTCTGGAGAAGAGAAGGTTGAGGGGACACCTTATTGCTTCTTCAAGTACCTGAAAAATTGTACAAGAAATCTGGAGTGGGACTTTTTATGTTGGCATGTATGGATAGGACAAAGGGGCATGGTTTTAAACTGAAGGAGGGAAGGTTTAGATTAGATACTAGACAGAAATTCCTTATTGTAAGGGTGGTGAGACACAGGCACATGTTACCAGAGACATTATGGCTGCCCCATCCATGGAAGTGTTTGAGGCCAGGTTGGACGGTGCTTTGAGCAACATGATCTAGTGGAAGGGGAGCTGGGAACTAGATGATCTTTAAGGTCCCTTCTGAACCAAACCTTTCTATGAGTATATGTATTTCAGTTCTTCAGTATGAAGCAAATTATAGTAATGTATGGGACAAGCAGCTATTTGAAATCTACACAGAATAGTGGAGCCAATTTTTAAAAAATATGTGTTTGTTTATTATATCTCAAAAATACAATTTTTATAGTCCTTATTTCCATATCATTTTTATCCTTTGTTGACTAATATGCTGGAGGTTATATATATGTCACTTTAATATTGAAACCAGATGTATGTATATAGATGTTTTTATTAGATGCTGGCTATCATATATATATAGCAAGATCACTTACATTTCCGAGAAATAAAGGACAAATGTATGGAAAACTCAACACAAAAGTTTCTTGGGTTACCTTTGTCCTTGTAATTCTATTCATTTTAGCTTTTGGGCAGGTAGAAGAAAAAGTCTGACTAACCTTCAGCTCCGGGTAACTGGCAATTTCTGGAGTACAATCTCATATAAGAGCAGATGTTTTATAGTTTTTTGTTATCTTGTAGTTTTGTACTTAACCACCAGTTAAAGGCAATAGTCATTTTACTGATCTGTGTTCCAGACATTTTTGTTTTTGTCTTTTATGACATGAAGAGAAGCAGCCAAATCTATAAAAGGCCTATAACAAACTACTATTCCATGCCACTGTCTAAGATCATCTGGATTTCTCCCATTATTAGTTATCTCAAACATTCCAAAGCAATGAAAAAGGTTATTAGTCTACCTCAAATCAGAATAGATTATTTTAGTTCTCTCAGCTGGAGAATGGATATAAGTATCTCAGAAGCTCTCAGTTTCTATACTGTAGAATGGATAGCTATTTTAATGCATGTTCTGTTGAACAAGTCAAAACATGCTTCATCTGGTACATGGGGATGCTGATGTTATGTGGTTTGTTTGATGTTTGGTTTTTTAACAAACAATAAGAGCTCCTATATTTTTTACTGTTGGCTTGGATGCTACTTCTGGGCACAAGCTAAATTTTTTGGCATTTTTTTACCTTTTTACTATACCGTAGCTCAGAAGCAACATGACAGCAGTAGCAATTTCTCAGTTGTTTTACTCCTCATTAGTATTGTAAGACTTCAGTAATGATCTTGTGTTCTCTGGATAAGCTAACTATGGGAAGATAATTTACTCTTTAATACTATTTACAGAACTGGTCTGACTTGTAAATGCTCTTTAGATTTAAGGATGCCTTGCTGATGCTGCCAAAAACTACTGTATAATGGGCCTGCTCTGAGTACAATGGACTAGATAAATTCCAGACATCCTTTCCAGATCATATAGTTCTGTGTCTGTATATTCATCTTACAGTTACATGTGTGAGTACTTACAGTGTGTGTAGTCCTATCTTTAAGAAAGCCTTTGGAACTACTTTCAAACCTAGAACCATTTCCAGTGTTATTGTTCATGTCATGCCGCTTGTTTGCTGTCTCAATTACATGAAGAATATTTAACAATCCTACTGCACCTCTGGAGCAGCTGGAATCTGTTATCTTCTCTTTTTTGTACTGTCAACACAACTGACCCAACACGTTGGAGGGTGCGAGCTGGATGACCGTGTAGCAAAAGCAGCCCAACAAAAACACTGGCACCCTGTGCGATCATACAGTTAGCATATGGGCGAATGCAAAAGCATAATCTCTTTTCCTTTGGCCTGCTCATCAATGCCTATGTGTATAGAGCAAGGAAGACAACATATCTTGCCAATATACAGAATCGGTATCTGACCTATATCGATCAGTAGTCAGGAGCAGCTGATTGAGAAAAAGCGTACAAGAAGAATAAGGTGCTTGATACATGTCCATGTCAGTGGAGACCTGAAGAAGATGAACAGACAGCTCTTTCTCTTTCCAAATTATAGGAAGATGGTTAGATTTTCAACAGCAAACTATTGTACATACAAAAGTCACAACTTGCTCTCACAAGAAAATGCAAAATGAAGCAGCACTTCTCATGATGATTTCACTTTATTCAATAAAAATAATATCTGTTGAGATCTTTGAAATTTATCAAGAGGTAACAGAGATAGTGATGACACAATTTATTACTCAGTTACTTTGGTTTCCTGTTGCTGTCCTATAGCA
>VXAD01008120.1:0-21753 GCA_013399195.1 Dicrurus megarhynchus
CCCAAACCAATCTGTGATTCTTTCTCCCCTTGATGGATTTAACAGAGAAATATTTGCCCTTTCCCCTGCTTGGTGCGAAGGAACTCAGGAACTAAAATTGGTAACTTCTGGAAACCAAAAGCTACAAACTCTTCTGTTTATCCTTCATTATAATCTCCCATCTATTATCCTTTTTCTTTTATCTATTATCCCTTTTTTCCCCTTTCCCATCATGGTCCCAATTAGGACCTCCTCCATTGATCCCAACCACCTGTCCCTCCAGAGGCACAAACCTCTCCCCAGACAAACAGTCTCAGTTTGGAGATCTGCTGGTCCCGTTTCAAACCCCAACATTAACTCTAAAACCTGCCTGATTTCTTTCCCAGCTGGTTTAACAGAAGATTCTACCTCTACCTACAAACCTTGACCAGCAGAGAGATCTAAAAATCGGAAAAATCAGGGATTGTCCACGCTGCTGTCCAAGTTGAGCAATTCAAGATGAAAGCACAGAAATTCTCATCCTCCTCCACCCCCAAATCTCACCCTAAAGCTGAAAGGGACATTTCAGGCCTGGAAGTGCCTCTGTGTGACCAGACAGCAGTTGAGAACCCAGGGGAAGGTGCCAGGATCTCCTGCCCATGGTGGTTTTATTTGCACCATCATTCCCAGCTGCCATCCCACATCCCAGCTCTCCGGGGCTGAACGAGCCCAGCTCTGGACTTCTGCATGCCCAGGCCAAAACATCATTTTCCTGTTTCAAAGGGCCTTGATTACATTAAAAAACCCTTTGAGGATGGAGACTCCCTAGGCAGGAGGGAGCCAGAATTCCCGGGTTCCTCTCTAATTACCGTGCAGTGCTAAATCAAGGTTTTCCAGCCTCTTGGAGAAATTTGTAGGCGAGGCACCGGAAAGGCTCCGGAGGCTGCCGTTGCATTTTGATGCCGTTCATCCATTATGGATGAAGAGGTTTATGTAAGAGTCTTTCCCTGGCGTTCATCTGAGGCCAGGCTGTCCCGGGCTGCAGATGGCAATTCACAGAGCACGGGAAGCGGGAGCGGGGACAGGAGGAGGGAGAAGGGACACGGAGATGGGATCGCTGCTTTTCTCCTGACAACTGGGAGCACTCAGCTTCCCAGAAACATAAAAAAACCCCTCCAGCACTTAATAAAACCTCGTCCTCCCTGCAAGGTACATCCTTCTGTGTGAAATATGCATAAAGCCTCTGTTTGGACATGGATCAGGCTGTGTTTTTTGGATGCAAGAACACCTCTCTCTGTCAGCTTTGCACCTGGTGGATAGAGGGACTTTGCATGGAAGTATTTCCCTGCCATCCTCTTGGATAATGCTCTGACCACATTTCCCCTGTGGCTGGTGAGCCAGCCAAGCCTTGCTTGCTCTGCTCTCTTTAAACAGAAGGATTAATTAAGCCGGAGAGTTTGCTAATGCACTGTTAGATCTGTCCACAGACAAGGCAGGGAAATGAACCACAGTTAATTAGCAAAGGTATTATTAATAAAACAACCGGATCAGAACCTGCCTGGATGGATAATCTCTGACTGTCCCTCAGCTCAGCCCTAGGAAGCTCGTTAGAGTGGCTTTGGACATCTCTTTTATTTTCTCCTCTTCACTCTGACACCCAGCACGAAGGATTTCTACATATTTGTTCGTTCTGCTGCAGGGACATCAAACAGACAAGGGAATGTTGACCATGCCCTGCTGACACCCTGCCTGTGTTTGCAGAGCCCACAGGGCCCGGCTGCTGGAGAGGCCGGCGTGTTTCCACGTCTCCATGCTTTTGGATAGGGCATGGAAAGCGTTCAAAGCCCTGGAAGGGTCTTGTTGCTCTCCACAACTCCCTGACAGGAGGGTGGAGACAGGTGGGGCTGGGGCTCTGCTCCCAGGGAACAAGGGATGGGATGAGAGGGAACGGCCTCAAGTTGTGCCAGGGGAGGATTAGAGTGGATATTAAGGGAAATTTCTTCATGGGAAGGGCTGTCCAGCCCTGGCACAGCTGCCCCTGGAGGGGTTTAGAAGCCGTGTGGATGTGGCACTTGGGGACATGGGTCAGTGGTGGCCTTGGCAGTGCTGGGGGAATGGTTGGACTTGACGATTGTGGAGCTCTTTCCCAAACCAAGGAATTCTCTGATTCTCTGACAGTGGGATGACAGGGAGGGAGGTCACCACTTTTTAACAGATCTGCCCACAGACAAAGCCCTTCACAGTCGAAAGAGCCTCAAAGTCAACAGGACCTCTCATCATCCTTAAAAAAGCCAAGAATTGGTATAAAAACACACAACAGGGGTGTCACTGCAAGGTAACCCCTGAGGAGCCCCATCACAGCTGGGCCAGACCACAGAGACTTTACACTCAGCTGGTGCTCAGTAATTCCCACCTCCAGCCTCCCTTCCTGTAACACCTCACCCACACGGGAACAAGCCCTTTCCAGTCCCTCTAAAGCCCATTTCCACGGGAAGAAGAATTATTCCAGGTGAAGCTGCCCCTCAGAGAGCAGAGGACTTTGTGCTGCCCGTCCCGTGCTCTGTGTCTGCTCCCTTGTGTCACCACCGCGACTCCGAGCACTGCTGCAGATCAAAACATCTTCACCGTGCTCAGCAGCAGCTGCCTCCTTGCCTTCCCTTCCCCCCTCAGAGCTTTCACTGCCTCCAGAAGTTCTCCATGACACATGAAGTGTGTCAATTCGCATCGCCTTCCACCCAATTTGAGGCTCCCAGCACATCTCCCAGAGCGGGTATTCCCAAAATACGTGGCACTCGCTGAAGCAAGAGCGAAGCAGAGGCAGGGCAGAACAGCTCCTGTGCTTTCCAGGATTTTCTCATCTTCCTCACAAATTTCACCAAGCGGCCTTGAAATATCACAAGATTGCAAATAAAAGCATTGAGGATGAAACCTCAGCCTAGGGAGAAAGTGGCTGCTCATTTCTCCTCCTCGTTTGCTCCTCCCATGAGTTGTTTTGTCTTTGCTCCGGGATTTCCTGTACTTTCCTGTACACAGGAATTTCCTGTACCAACTTACAGGTTTGTCTACGCCTTCTTCAGATTCCAGGACAGCCTGTTTATATCCACTGGGGCATCCAAAAATTCAGCTGGAGCTTTAGCCCCCCTCAGCTAAGCTGAGTTTGTGTCTCAGCATCCCCCTGACACCCCTGAACAGGTAAACCTGACTTTTAACACTTTTTCTGTCTGAAACCTATCCTGAAAGCACAATGCCTTATTCATCCTGAGGGAATCTGGGGTAGCCAGAGTCAAAGGATCAAACTGCCAAAGGGAAGGGACTGAACCCACTGCATCCACGCTGCAGGCACGGGAAAACAGGCAGCAGGGATCCCTGCAATCCCCTGCTCCTGGATTTTGCTCTTGTCTGAGCATCTGCTCTTCCTTCCTCCCACAGCGGCGTGAGGACCAGCCTGAGATGGGAGGCGAGCTTCCTTAAAACCCATTCCAGGAAAATCTAACTCCTGTTGGGTAAGAAAGAGAAGGGTGGGGAGCTTTGAGATGAGCTGCAGGACGTGAGAGGGGTGGAGGTAGGCCCAAGGTAGTGATCAAAATAAAATCACAGAATTCCGGAATGGTTTGGGTTGGAAAGGACCTTCAAGATATTCCAGTTCCAAGCCTCCTCTCCTTGGGCAGGGACACCTTCCACTAGCCCAGGTGGCTCCAACCTGGCCTTGGACACTTCCAGGGATCCAGGGACAGCCATGGCTTCTCTGGGCACCCTGTGCCAGGGCCTCACCACCCTCACAGGGAAGATTTCCATCCCAATATCCCATCTAACCCATTCTCTTTCATTTTAAACCCAGGCTGACTTCAAGACAGGACAGGTCCATGGCGAACATTGGAGATAATGTCAGTGTGTGATCAGAGCTTGTTTTCTTGTACCTGTGGCTGTTTTCTGCATCCAGCACCTGCTGTCTGGCAAGATCCATGAGTCCAGGGAGCAGGGAAGGGAGAAACGCCACGCAGGGAGACACATTCCCATCTGCTTGTCTCCAGCAACAGGCAGAAACAGTTGGAAGAAAGCAACATTTTCAGCTGAGGTGACGAGTTGTTGCGTAGGACATCACACTGAGGCTCAACCTCAACCAGCTCCTCTGCTCTGACCTCAGCAAACTCCAAGGGGAAATCACCAAAATCCCCATGGAGAGGATGGAAGTTCACAGCTCGAGCGAATTGCAGCCACTAAAGGACTCATGATCTCCCAGCTGGAGGATGAAGTCAGCCCAGGGATGGCAAAAAGAAGGTTAAAGATGCAATTCCCTGCAAATCCCCTTCCTAGGTATTTACAGCTGCACTGTTCTGGTGCCTGCCAAGTTCAGAAGAACCTTTTCACCTCCAGGTGTGGAGCCTGCAATAAATAAATCTCCTTTTATTCCACGAACGTGGAGCCACCCTCCAGCTTTGGAGGGTGTTTCCAGCAACAGGGTGAGCATTTAAAAATTAAACTTAAAAAATTTCAAACGGACTTTTAAAATTAACATTAAGTTAAAATAAACATTTTAAAAATTAAAGTAGACAGTAAGGTTTCAAGTGTGAAAAACCAGGGACACAAATGGCCATGATCCAGGTGTAATTAAGCCGCTGATGAGAATCTTTTGGGTTGGAGGAGGCTCAGGCCCCCCAGCACAACACGGAGCATTGTTAGAAGGACGCAGCTGGCAAGAGAGGCAGGTATTTTTTTTTCCCTGTCACGAAGCCAGCAAGTCTCCTCTTCCACAGCAATTATTTGCCTCAGATGCCTAAAAATACAATGCTCTGGGATTTGGAAAACTCTTATTTTTGAAAACAAAGCGAACGCTTTGAACTCTTTTGTCGTGAAGCAAATCAGCGCCTGCGTGGATTTCGTCTCAGCTCCATCCCAAAGCCTGCCCAAAGCCCTGTTTCAGATTTAAATCTAGTGTGGAGTAGTTTAGGCAATCCCATCACTTTGGAGGTGTTAAATCCGAGTTTTTGTTAACCTTGGCTTTGCCACCACCACATCCCGGGCACAGGTGAGGAGGGGAGGGGAGGCAGCGGAGCCCCCGCGTTAACTGAATGCCGCATCTCGACGCGCTCGCAGCCAGTCTCCACTTGTCACCGAAAATATCCCCGTGGCAGCAGCTGCAGAGCTCGTTTTAGCTCCAGGCGTGCCTCCAGCCCACACGAGCCGATGCCTCTCGCAGGATGCAGGCTGGGTGCTCTCCTGCCGGGTGCTGACAGCAGGGCTAATGATCGCTAATCCCTGCTTTATTATCATTTAATCTTTTTTTTTTCCCCCCAGGTTCCTAAGGGAAGGAGAGCTGTCTGTGTCACTCCCCTCTCCTCTGCTTTGATCTTTGCCACCTGTTGGCCATTTTTCAATGGAAGGGAGTGAAAATATCCAGCAAGGGGATGATCTTAGGGAGGTAAGAGCCCTTCCAGGCATCACCACTCACAGGGGATGATCACCGTGAGCCAGACTCCAGCTTATGAAAGAGCATTCACGTTTCTCATGTTCCCCAGGGGAAAGATTTACATTTTTCTCCTCAAAAGCCTCTCCAGCAATCAGAGAGTCACAGAATCATAAAATCATAGAGTCATGGAATGGTTTGGGTTGGAAGAGATTTTAAAGCTCTTCTTGTTCCACCCCCCTGCCATGGGCAGAGACACCTTCCACTATCCCAGGTAGCTCCAAGTCTTGTCCAACCTGGCCTGGAATGTTCTCAGAGATGGGAATTTCCCTGGGCAACCTGTTTTACCATCATCGTTGTAAAAAATTTCATCCTAACATCTCGTCTAAATCTCTCCTCTTTTTAAAAATTTCATCCTAACATCTCGTCTAAATCTCTCCTCTACTTTAAAACCATCAGCCCTCATCCTGTTGCTACAGACCCAGCTAAAGGTCTGTCCCCATCTTTCCCAGGAGCCTCCTTTAAAGGTTGAAAGGCCACAAAATTGGGTCTCCCCAGAGCCACCCTTCCTCTGCCATCCATGGGTACCACGTGTCCCCAGCCTGTGCCTCCAAGGAGGGAGGGGTGGCTGCAGGTTTGTTTCTCAGTGTTGTTTGGAGATCCCAAAGCTTCGGCTGCGTGAGTCATTCCCAGCACCAAACCCACCCGTGCCATTTCAGCAGCTCTTCCCTGGGAGTTCGTTCGGCTGCTCGGCTTCCAGCTCCCGATCCGCCGCTCCCAGGCATGTGCTCTGCATTCTGTGGGAGGAAATACTTTCTCAGATCCTCCCGGGTTTGCCCTGAACTCCTCAAGAAACTGGGAAAGGGATGAAACAGCGCGCTTCCTGCCAGCAGAGGGGATTTGACCTGGCGCTAAACCCATCGCCTGCGGAACAGTCGCTGGAGAGGAAAGAAGGGACGGAGAGGAAACGCACAAGTCCTTTTGCATTCCGTATGCCCGGGCTCCCAGCGAGGAAACCCAGTGCCAATGAATTATACAAATGCTTATGCAATTAGAAGGAGCTTCAGTCAGTCCTCCCGCAGCCAAAAATAGCTCTGTGCACCAGCAAAGGGCCTGCCTGCCTTCACATCTCGTTAGGAGGAGAAAACACTCCGGGCTGCTGAGTGGGAGAAGCTTCAGACAGAACAAAATATCCCTGGCTGGGAACGCTGGAGGGCAACGAGACACGGGGTGGAACACACAGCTGGCCCCACGTGTCCTCCTTCCCAACGGGTGTCTTGGAATCATGGAATCAGGGAATAGTTTTGGTAGGAAGGGACTTTAAAGACCAACTAGTCCAATCCCCGCCATGGGCAGGGACACCTTCCACTATCCCAGGTTGCTCCAAGCCCCGTCCAGCCTGGCCTTGGACACTTCCAGGGATCCAGGGGCAGCCACAGCTTCTCTGGGCACCCTGTGCCAGGGCCTCATCAACCTTAAATTCGGGTCACTGGATGATCTTTAATGTCCCTTCCAACCCAAACCACTCTGGGATTCCATGAGAGATGGCCCTCAAATTCTCCCCGAAGTATTCACACTCCCAGGTGGGAGAAGGTTTCCTCCAGCAATCAGACATGGGGGAAATATCCGGACTGATGGGAAAGGGGACAGGATTGCCGTGGGACAGGACTGAGCACAGCTCTAACCCCTGCTGGCCTTTGGGCAGAAAGATGTGGAGGTTTAGCCTGAATCCACAGTAATCTTCAAACTGGGATTTGAAGACACCCACCCTGTGTGTTGGCCAGGGCATGGAGAGGAGCCCGAAGGAGAAGGGAAGCAGAAGTGCCATCTGGGCTTGGCAGAGATGCTCCTGAGATCCCTGTTCTTGGCAAATCCCAGCACTGCCGAGGCCTTCCAGGATAAAGTGGCAACGGACCAAAGATGCCAACTCAGCTGCACTTGGCCCAAGGTGCAGGGAGGGGTGGAAGGAGGCCAGGAGCACTCTGGGAGGCCGTGGAAGTCACTGGAGATGTTAAATCCTTCCTGGCAGCAGCGCTGCTGCCAGGGGCGAGGCGGACGGCTGCGAGTCCCAGAAACGCCACCGTGGCAGGAAGATGGCGAGGTGGGAAGATGTCGAGGTGGTACACACCATTCCTCAACAATTTTGTGGAAAAGAAGGTGGAAAGACAAGTGATCAGCAAGCTGGTTTTCTTCTGGCGGTCCATCCCAGGGTGGGAAATATCCCAGGGCCACACCTGCATCCACAGAGGTTGAAAATCACCGATTAAAAACTGGAGATTAAACCACTGATTAAATCACTGATCAAAAACTGGCTTGGAGATGGCGACTGGGCCTGGATGTGCAATCAGAGCTGGAAACCCCACTTTTCCCACCTGTGTCACACCTGACAGCCTCCCATATTCCTGAGGACATCTCAGGTGGCTTCTGGCACAACGATCAGGCCACCGAACCACACCCCCTGCACTGCGGACACTGGTGTGGGTGTCTCAACGTTGGCGAGACCCTGCACTGGTGATGGTGGTGGTGGTGGTGACACTGAAAGAAATCACAGAATCACAGAATCACCAGGTTGGAAGAGACCTTCAAGATCATGGAGTCCAAGCCATGCCCCAACACCTCAACTAAACCATGGCACTGGTGCCACATCCAATCTCTTTTTAAACACGTCCAGGGATGGTGATTCCACCACCTCCCCGGGTAGACCATTCCAAAATTTTATCACTCTTTCTGTGAAAAAGTTTTTCCTAATATCCAACCTATATTGTCCTTGGGGCAGTTTATCACCCTGTCCCCAGAGCCTACACCAAAGAGGGATCACCAAGATTCCTCGGATTCATGGCACAGCCCAAGGGCGGTCACTTGGTGCAAGATTTCACATCTCAGTTTGTCTGGGAATGGCACAGAGGCTCCAAGCCCTGTGTCTGGGAGGGTGTTTACTATCTGGGAGCAGGAGGTGTTGCACACAGCGGGATCTCTCCAGCCTGCCAGGGAATTGATGTCAAAGTTTTGCTCATGGAAAAAACATATTGGGGTAGATGATGTTCTTGCTGACAAGCCAGATGTCAAAACACGGCAGGATAACGTTACTGAAAGCCTCAGCTGCTCTAAAAGGGATGGGAAGAGATGATTGTTCCTTCGTTAGACATCAAAATTTGATGGCAGATCACTATGGCTGAAAGGCTCATGAATGCTTAAAATAAAACAGGCCTGAAAGTTGCCTGAAAGGGCTGGGGAGTTTCCTGGGAGAGGCTGACCACGTTTTTGTGCATGCTCAGAGCCACGAGATGGGCAGGGCTGTTGGGAGCTCTGCACACCCCTGGCAAGAGCTTATCCACCACAGGGGAGTCCAGACAACAGAATCAGAGATTCATTTAGGCTGGAAAAGCCCTCTAGGATCATCCAGTCCAATCAGCACTGCCAAGGCCACCATTAAACCATGTCCCCATGTGCCACACCCTCACATCTTTTATATCCCTCCAGGGATGGGGACTCCACCACTGCTCTGGACAGCTCTGCCAGGGCTGGACAACATTTTAGTGAAGAAATTCTTCCTAATAGCCAACCTACCCCTCCTCTGTGCAAACAAAGGTCTCTCTAAACCCATGGTGGACAGTAGCCCACGGTGGGTGGCTTCAGGACCATGTAAGAGCTGCGAAGTTTGGGGCAGTGACTTTCCCAGGACACACCACTGTGGTCACTCACTGGGGTTGCCAGGGCAGAGCTCTCTCAGCCCATTTCTTGTCCTGTCCCCTGGGCTCCTGAATGTCCCCAAGGACGACTGGTGAGTAGCTTTGCTCATAGCAGGTGCCTGGGTGCCTCTAGAAGATGAACCAGGCTAACACACCGATTTTTTTTTTCTTCCCAATATTTAATCTAAATCTTCCCTCTGTCAGTGTGAAGCCATTCCCCCTGTCCTGTCACTCCATGTCCTCACCCAAAGTCCCTCTCCAGCTCTCTTGGAGTCCCTTTAGGTATTGGAAGGACCGACAGCAGCTCAGTCAAAGGAGTCACTGATTTTGTGATACCTCTGTGACCCTGGTCCTGTGACAGAGCTGCTGTGCTGGGAGCACCAGAGAGCTGTGAATCATCAGCTGGATCATACCTTGCTGTCCTGCCAAGGTTGTAAGGAAGTGAGAATCCTGAAAAACATAAAAATGAGAGGGTTTGGGTTGGTTGTTGGCTTTTTTTCCCCTGAACAAGTGTTGTACTATTTTAATTTAATTTTACATGCATAGAATCATGGAATGGTTTGGGTCGGAAGGGACATTAAAGATCACCCAATTCCAATCCCTGCCACGGGCAGGGACACCTTCCACTATCCCAGGTTGCTCCAAACCCTGTCTGACCTGGCCTTGCACACTTCCAGGGACACTTAGCAAGGGTTTCACTGGGGAAGGTCTCCCATGTCCTGTTTGCAAACCAAAACACAGAGGGTGCTGCAAGTTGATGGGAAGTTACTGGGAATGGAGGGAATTGCCCGCCTGCTTTGGCAGGGAGGATCCCTTGCTCTGTGCACATTCAAAGGCCTGGAAAGCCCCAGTCTGCTGCACAAGGTCTGTTTCCCTCTTGTGCCACGCTGCTCCTAGACTGGTGTCGGAACAAGCTCGATGGATCATACCAGGATAATACTGGACAGATGGACATAAACCTGCTGAATCTTGCCCAAAACAACAGGCAGAAATATCTCCCGTGATTTACAGGCAGAGCCCTGTAAATCCTGCCCACAGAGGGGCTCAGCTTAGATCAACACCAAGGACCAGGGGATGGCTGCCCAGTTCCCCATCATTTCCTGCCCACACCAATGTGCCAAACACCAGCCTGAGCTCTGCCATGGCAAACACGACTCTGGGGTACCATCCAGAGCAATCATCATCCTCTTTACGAGCCACAGGATGAGCAGCAACTGTTGAGGCTGCTTTTGAACTTTGCTGGTATCATTTATCTACATTCAGTGCTCCAAGCCCCATCTCTCACAAAGATTTTCTCTTGACATCAGCTCTTCGTGGAATTTCTTTATCAACTTCACTGCATCTTTCAGCACAAAGGCAACCTGCCACGACTCTTCCAGGAGGCTTTGTAGCAAAACAAAATGGAAATGATCCTGTTCTTAATGCTTTACCTACCTCGGGAGTGATTTATGGGTGTTGCTGAATGCACACAGAGATAAATCTCAGTCGGTTATGACCGGCTCATCTCCTCAACACCTTTGAGGTAAAGCAAGAGAAAAAGAATCCAAACATAAAACTAGAACAAAGAAAAAAGGGGGATTCTTAGGGTAACCCATCCTCTGCAGGATCTCAAGACCTGTGAGGGAAGCCGTCGGTGCCATCTCCCTGTTTTAGAGATGAGCAAACAGAGGAAATGCTGTCCCCACTTGTTCATGAAAGGGTTAATAGATTTGAATAAATAAATAAATAAATAAATAAACTGTTAGGAGTGTCAGATAATAAGGCTTGCTGCCACATTTCCCCAGTGTTAGAAATTCCTTCACTCTGCAAAACAAAAAACAACAGGACTGTGCACTCGGGTACAAGTTTCAGCTCAAGCTGCCACATCTTCCCAATCCCAAGGGATTTCCTTTCACTAAAAAGGGATAAAAAAATTACCAGATCACACATTTCTAGCACAGCAATTCTGATTTCCTCCAGCACTTTCCTCCAGAAAGGCTGCCACGATGACAAGCAGCTCTTTTGGCCAATGCTGGTGCTCCCAGGACCTGGGAGCCACACAAACCCCGGCTATTCCCTGTGTTTGGGGCTGTCCCCACACAAACACAAGTCTGGAAGCCCAGATCTGAGCAGATCTGAGCACGCTGAACACATCTGCCCAGAAAATACGGAGCAGAGCAGCCCCACTGTGCACACAGAACAAAACCCAGCTGGTGATGGAGGGAGGGTGGGATGTGGGGCTGGATGCTCCTCAGCCTCGGGCTGTTCCCCAGGACCTGCAGGAGCCATCAGCAGCCCCATGTCCCTGCTAATGGTTAAACAGAACTAGTTAAAACATGAAAAAGGAGGTCCTAACACAACTGAGAGGGCCTTCAAATCCCTTTTGCTCTCCTGGGAGCAGCACTGATACGAACCTCACGTCCTTAATTTCACATTAAGGAGCATTTTGGTGCTGATCAGAAAACAAAGCAGGGAGTGGAGCTGGTGCACAAAGAAGCATTCAGTAAGTTTGTTCCCAAAATGATCTCCTGCTTTTGAACACGGCACAGAGACGCAGCCCCCACAACCTTCTCCCAAATGCTTTTTACGTGGAAGCCCTAAAACAGCAGGCAGAGCATTTTCTCCATTTCCCAGTGATGAGCAGCAGTTTATTCATCAGCTGTCACTTTTCACCACTTCCTTTCAGGGTGTTTTAGACACCTTTTCAGGAAAATAAATCACCCACACGCTTCATTAGAGGCTTTCACACTGAGCTGGGAAGGTGACACCTTGTTACATCCTCGCTGTGTCTGGGGACCAAGAGGAGAAGGGATTGATGCAAGGCCACCCAGGCTGGCTCTGGAGGGAGCAGGATGCAAGGCCAGATCCTTGGAAGCTGTGAGGATGATTTAATGACAGACCCTGCTACACCACTGCCCTGGGCAGACTGTGCCAGGGCTGGACAATGATTTCTGTAAAGAATTTTTCCCTAATATTCAACTTAAACCTGCCCTGGCACAGCTTGAGGCTGTTTCTTCTCATCCCGAATGCAACTCACTCCCACATGGTCTCCCTCCTGGATTGCATCAGGGACAGTGATCCAAACCCTTCCTGCTGCAAGAAGCCCCCATTTCCCAGGAGATGTCACCAGGCTTGGTGGCAGCCTTCCCCACACCCCCAGACCCAGCTCCCCTCTTCCATCTCTCAGCACCCTCTCAGCAACTCTTCCTCCTCTGCTCCTCTTCTGGGAACCCTGCAGAATTCACGTCCTTGGGTGTCCCACACACGTGGGTCAGGCAGCATCAAATGGCCAAAAACCCAGCTGGAGCTTCCTGAGGGCACCTGGGGATCTTCTGGCCACGTTATCCCCACTCCTCCTGGATAAATACCAGAGCCAGGCAGAGCACTGACCTGGAGAGGAGTGGATGGAGGTCCAGGAGGGGCAGGGAGTGAGAAATGCTGACTCCCACCCCACCCAGCCCTGATTTTCGAATAGCATTCTTCATCACACCTCACTCCTCACCCACACAGCCCAGAAGAAAAGAGCAAATCAGCCACATTACAGCAAAAAAAACCCTTCCTCTGCTTTCAGCCCCGAAAAATGAAAAGCTCCTTGGCCTCTGAGTGAAAGGAAGTTTTCCCACACAATAGCTCAGATCCCATTAAAGCATTGACAAGCAACCACTTTGTGCTTCACTTAAAATTTAGCCAGGAGGGAAAATATTACTTTGGATGGCAAGAAGAGATTGCTTTTAATTGAAACTCTTTCTGCGCTGAACTGCTGTTGACACTCAGTTTTCAATTAACAGTTCCACGGGTTTCAGTTCAGTTCAAGTCAAGGCTGTAAAGTGAGATAAAAAAGAAGTAAAATCAAATCAAATCAGAGCTTCTGGCTGATCTTGGAGAAGTTCAAAGGGATTTAGATGCAAGTCTGTGTGGGGTTTTTTTCTTCATATCCTTGACTCAGGGGTGTTCTTCCATTTCCACCACAAATATTGAAGGACTGAGTTTGGGAGGGGCCTCTGAGGTTTTTAGTCCAAATCTTTGGGTCAACTTGAAGGTCAGAGCTGGTTGTCCAGAGCCTTTCCAGGTGGGATGAACATCTCCAGCAGAGCTGGCTGCACCTTTAGGGGGAGGTTTGGGACATCCAGGTTTGGCTGCAGCTGGGATGTGCCCACCCTTGGTGCGGGAGCCATGGCCATGGATCCATGTGGCACAACAGCCCGGGGCAGGGTGGGGAAAAACCATTTCTGACAACGGAGAAAGGTGCAAATCAGGTGAAATCACTGCAGACACAGATTTAACAGAATTGCACTAAAAATACTTTATATGGGCAAAGTGGAAACACCCCTTATTTTTATATCTAGAGATGCATTTAAGTGGTGGTGATGCCTTAGGTTATAACTTTTACATTTTTCAAACCCTGTGCTGCCCAGTGTGTAACTCTGGAGTTTCGTGTGGCCCGTTAGCTGCTGTTCTCTCATGGTTAGACACAACAAACCTCTCTGGGTTTGCTCTTCAAGGACCCCTCGATTGTCCCAGGCCCCAAAATGTGTAAACTAAACCTAGAGGGGGGGCAAACTTGGGGTAATTACATCATAAACTGAGGTTATAATTGGAGAATTAACCCTAATATGCAAATGGACCAAACTTATAAAAGTGTGAAGAACCTGTGACCCGGGGTCCATCTTGGGTGTAGCCTTGGACTGCCCAGGGTGTACCTCTGAAGGCCCTTCAAATAAATACCTACTTTTATTCTCTTATTATTCTCTTTATTTTTTTATTCTTTATTCTCTTATTCTCTTTTATTCTCTTATTCTTGTCTAGTCTTTGTTTTTAGGTGGCCACCTCAAGGCATCAGTGGCCTTGGCAGTGCTGGGTTAATGCTTCAACTCAATGATCTTTTCCAACCTAAATGATTCTCTTCTGTACATAAAGTCAAGGATTTACTGTTGGTACAACTGGAACCACAAGTCTGCGTTCACGAAAATTATAAAAATATTTCTAAAAAGGAAACAGATTAAAAATTAAAAAATCAAAGCTGTTTTCTGGCAGTTTCCTCCAGCGTTCTTATGCATGAAAAAAATCTCTCTTTACTCACCAGCACAGCCAGGGAGGTTATTTCAAGTGGAATTGCTCCAGCCAAGAGCAGGAGGATGCTGGAAGATGCTTGCTCCCAGCAAAGCCTCTCCATGGGAAAACCATTTGGAGAGGAGCAGCCCTGGCAAAGCCCAGCCCTTAAAGCCAGCTCCTGGCAGAGTGGTCCAAGCTGCAGTCAGCAAGTCTTCCCAAAAACATCAATCTTCTCATTCCAGCCTGATTCGAGCACTGGAGCTTTCATTGTCTTCGGTCCCCAGAGGTCGATAGAAGGCACGTCCTGGTTGTTGGGCAATTTATTTGAGTCGATGTAATGACTCTGCAATGGGCCGTGAAGGCAAAACAAGATGCTCCAGGCTTGAGTCTATCCAGAGGCTGCGTTTGACCCTTTTCCCTTTCATCCCTGGTGATAAAAGTGTAACTCTCCCAGGTCCTCCAAGCTATTTGCTCTCGTTTATTACCCACAAACCCAGAGAGAAGTGCAGCTCCACCTCTTAAATTCTGTGTGGGTTGTTCGCTATCATTTTGGTGAGGTTTCTTTGGGAGCAGTGAAAAAGGAAAAGTTGATTTTACTTGTGGATTTTTCTTTCCCTTAAGTAAAAAAGGATGATTTAAAAATTGTACCACAGAGGTTTATGTACCACAGGCACTTATATGGTCTTCAAATTGGCCTGGCTTTTGATCTAAATTGTCTATCCTACAGCATATCTGGGTGGAATTTCAGCCCTCTGGAATTCAGATGCCTGGATTCCGTGGCCAGCCCTGCCAGAAACTTACCCCATGCCCCTGAGAAGGTCAGCCAGGCTTAGATTTGGGTGAGAAAACTCACCATGGAGGCACAGAATGACAGAACCATTAAGGCTGGTAAAGATCTCTGAGATCACCAAGCCACCCCAGCACCACCACCACGTTCACCACTAATCCACATCCTCAAGTGCCGCATCCACGCGTTTTTGGAACACTTCCAGGGATGGTGCCTCCACTGCTGCCTTGGGCAGCCTGTCCAGTGCTGGACAACCCTCTCCCTGTCTTGCTTTGCAAGCAGTTTGATGTGAGTAAGTTCACGTGCCTCCATCTGTTCCATGTGTCAATACTGCAGAGTAATTGAGGTGGGAGGAGAGTTTTGGAGGCCTCCAGTTCAACCTCTGGATCAAAGATGAGTCCTCTCCTAACACAAATTTATTGTCCTTGGTTATGTCCAGAGGAATTTTGAGTATCTCCAAGGATGGAGAATCCACAGCCTCTTTTATCCCCCTTTTCCTGTGTTTGACCACTCTCACAGTGGAAACTTTTCTCTTGCATCTCACTGGATTTGTCACCTCCTGTCTTTCCCTGTGCACTTCCAAGAGTCCATCTTCTCTAAAGCCCTCCTTTAGGGGTTGTAGACACAATTTGGATCCACCTTAGACCTTCACCTTTTCCCTACCAATTTGTCACCTCTCCTGCAGCCACAGAGGGAACACGGGCTGGGTTTTGGGACACAGTTGCACTTCCCATGGGCACTCCACCACTCAGATGACCTCACAGACCCCAGAAGACTGGGTCCAGGCTGGCCTGCATAAGCTACAGGAACATTTGGGCTCTTCTGGCCTGAATATTTTTGGAACTGTCAAAAGCAGCTCTGCAGCAAATGGTGAGGTTATGAAAAGCTGGTATTTCACACTGAAAACAGGTAGGTTTAGCTTGGATACCGGGAAGAAATTTTTCCCTGTGAGGGCGGTGAGGCCCTGGCACAGGGTGCCCAGAGAAGCTGTGGCTGCCCCTGGATCCCTGGAAGTGTCCAAGGCCAGGTTGGATGGGGCTTGGAGCAACCTGAAATAGTGGAAGGTGTCCCTGCCCATGGCAGGGGGGGAGAATTGGATGATCTTTAGGATCCTCTCCAACCCAAACCATTCCAGGACTCTGTGATTCCGTGGTCTGAGAAGTAATGAAGTTCAGTCCACCTGATTTATTCTCTGGATCAGGATGTGCAGCAAGAAAAAAAAACAGAAAGGGAGGAGAAAAAGGGGGAAGAAGGGGAGATGTGAATCCAGCATGGAAAGCTGATGTAGGATGGCAAAATGTGTCTGCTCAGCTCTTCACAGGATTTCTTCCACTTGAATTTGAATGGAGAAGGGTGTAATTCACTGTGATACTGTAGTTCTGGTGTCCAGTGTGGGTGGAAGAAGATGTGCAAGATAAAGAGAACTCCAAAGCTAACAGCAAATTTTGGGAAGAATTTTACAAAATGCCATTAGAAGTGGAGGTGGCCATGCAAGCCCTGGAAACAGGCTGTGGGGATGGGTGAGCATCCAAGGTGAGGCATGGCCAGAAGTTCCTCCTGTCAGTCTTCCAGAGCTTCCCATCCACACATCCTTGGCAGGACCAGATCACTGCTGCTCTGCTGCTCTCCAAGAGTGTGCCTGTACTTTTTCCCATCCCTGACATAGCTTCTATTTTTATTAAAAAAAAAAAAAAAGGTAAAGAAAGTTTTGTTTTGCTGATTTTGTTTTTTAACATGCCTAACAAAACTCCAGATAATGACAAACAAGTGAGCAAGACTCTGGCACAAGCAAACGAGATTTAATCTGTCAGCCCGTGGGCGGCTGGAGCAGGATAGTGCTGGCTGTATTTTCTTAAGGTGGCTCTTTCCATCCCTGGAGCTGCTTAAAATAAAGCAGATGGGAATACAGAATTATCCTTGATGCTGAAATGTGGTGCTGCATGCAGGAAATGTTGCTTTTTGTGGAGTCTCTGCTCTGACACACTAAATCCACACCAGCCACTCAAGCACCGACTGGAAAATGATTGCCCAGACACTTCAGTGGCAGTGCTAGAGCCAGGGAATCAGAACCCCCGGGATGTTTGAGCCTGATTTAGGGGTTCAGGGGGTTGAAATGTATGAGGAAAGGTCACCTGGGCTCGATGAAAAGAAGCAGCCTTGGATAGTTCACTGATAGTTACAACCCAGAAATCCCTCACTCGGCATGGGTTGCACAGGGCTGTTGGGTGTGAGAGCTCCTGGTCCATGCTGGGATCCAGCCAGGAGCTCATTTAAGGGACCTGGACCAAACTCATGGATCTGTTTAAGTCACCCCATGAGCCAGGAGGTGGCAGTGGCTTTTCTCCTCCAGGTCCCAGTACATTTTTTGCTTCCCTCTGATCCAGACCGTGTTGGGGAGATAAAGGTTCAGCTTGGTTCACACCAAAGACCCAGGGCATTAAAGCAGTGGGTCACACCAGGGTGGGTGGGCAGACAGAACCACTGAACCACAGAATCCCAGAACCACAAAATCCCAGAATTGTTTGGGTTGGAAAAGCTCTCTAAGATCAACGAATCCAACCGTTCCCCCAGCACTGCCAAGGCCACCACTGACCATGTCCCCAAGTGCCACATCCACACGGCTTTTAAACCCCTCCAGGGATGGGGACTCCAGCACTGCCCTGGGCAGCTGTGCCTGGGCTGGACAACCCTTCCCATGAAGAAATTTTCCCAAATATCCAATCTAAATCTCCCCTTGAGGTTTTTGAGGCTGTTCCCTCTCCTCCTGTCCCTGTTCCCTGGGAGCAGAGCCCGACCCCCCCCGGCTGCCCCCTCCTGTCAGGGAGTTGTGCAGAGCTACAAGGTCCCCCCTAGGCCTCCTTTTCTCCAGGCTGAGCCCCTTTCCCAGCTCCCTCGGCCTCTCCTGGTGCTCCAGACCCTTCCCCATCTCCATTCCTTCTCTGGACATGCTCCAGCCCCTCAATGTTTTTCTTGTTGGGAAGGGATAAAACTCAACCCAGGATGTTTGTCCTCTCTGCAGGCAAAGGAAAAGTCAGGAAAGGGTAAGTGACTTGGGAGTGCCATGGGAGAAATGGATGAGCACAACTCCATCACTGACAGGACCCTGAAAGGACAACGCTCTCAGGCACAGGGTGGGATTGTTGGGGTGTCCTGTGCAGGGCCAGGAGTTGGACTCGATGATTTTTGTGGGTCCCTTCC
The DNA here is from genome assembly GCA_013399195.1 of Dicrurus megarhynchus. NCBI lineage: Eukaryota > Metazoa > Chordata > Aves > Passeriformes > Dicruridae > Dicrurus > Dicrurus megarhynchus. The sequence continues at coordinate 18,068 of VXAD01008120.1, forward strand.
ATCTCAGGAGATTCCACGGGTCTATGATCCTTTAAAAATTTGGGGTTACCAACAGATGAAAATAGGATCCCATGGGCATTCTCATGCCTAAAGGTGATTAAAGCACCTTTTCAGCACCTCCTCCTACACATCCTGTCCTTGTGTTTCAGAAGGCGGTTGGAGGAGAAATCCCTGTCCCTGACTCTTGGCTTTCACCCCTCTCTGCTGGCTCGGTGGGAGTTTGTCCAGCTCCTCTTTTGGGGGGGTCACTGCCAGACCGATGGAACCCATCAAGCCCCTGCCTTGAGACTGGTCCAGCGGCTTCAAAGGGCAGTGACCACGGGATGGCAGCAAAATCCATCACTGGGGAAGTCTCCAAGCCCGGTTTTCCCGGTCCCTCTTGGCTGGGTACCACTGCTGGCACCGGGACACAGCAGGGCTGGGGCTGGCAGCGCAGAGCCCAACCCGAGGCTGCAAAGGGGACAGGGATGAGGGGAGGTTAAATGGTCTTTTTTCTCAGGGCTAGTTTTGCTTCTCTGTTGAAAAGCAATCCCTAAAAAAACCCCAAAAACAAACCGAAGAAGGAAAAACAATATAACTGCAAAACACACCATTCTTTTTGGATGGATCCTTCAGGGCTGGATGCTTTCTGTGGATGGGGAAGAAAGTGGATGGCAGGGGTGAAAAATTAAAAAAACTTTGCCAAAAACCCAGCCTTTTTTTTTTTTTTTTTTTCTTCCCCACTCATAAATCCATATAAATATCTCAGGATAGGATTCCAAGGCTGTCCCTCTCCAAGCAGCAACCTCTGCAGATGCTGGAGAGCAGAAGGCACTCGGGGCAGGCAGAACAGGCTGTTCTGCTCAGGGATGAGGAGATCTCTGCCTAATGAATTGGCCCTGTTTCCGGAATGACTGCCAGGATGAAATGGGGTCTCTCCTCCACTTATTCATGGGAATTGGCTGCTTCCAACCTTTCTGCCTGTGTCATTTCTGGGATGGAAAAAAGTGAAATGGGAAGGAAAGGAATGAGTTCACATTTATGTCCTGGTAGGAATTTTGGCTGAACCCCATTAAAACCAAGGTAAATCAGGGCTTTTTATCAGGGCTTTCTAAAGTAACACCCACCTGGCATCCGTTTCCTTGCTCCTCTCTTTTTTTGTGGAGCAGATAAAAATTGCAGGAAGGAGGAAAAGAAAACTAAAGCTGTGAGGTTTGGGTTTTTTTTTTTAAACACAATGTTTTGGGAATTAATTTTTTTTTTTTTTCATACAGCTAACATGTCCTGACTGACTTTCCCCATCCTCCTTTTTAACCTCCATCACAGAACCATGGAATGGTTTGGGTTGGAAAGGACTTTAAAGACCATCTTGTTCCATCCCCTGCCATGGGCAGGGACACCTTCCACTAGCCCAGGTTGCTCCAAGCCCCATCCATCCTGGCCTTGGACACTTCCAGGGATCCAGGGGCAGCCACAGCTTCTCTGGGAAACCTTTGCACGGCCTCAGCACCCTCACAAGAAAGAGTTTCTTCTTAATATCCCATCTAACCCTACTCTCTTTCAGTTTGAAGCCATTCCTCCTTGTCCTGTCACTCCATCCTTGTCCAAAATCCCTCTCCAGCTCTCTTGAGGCACCTGGAAGGCTGCAATTAGGTCACTCCAAAGCCTCCCCTTCTCCAGGCTGAACAATTCCAATTCCCCCAGACTTTCCTCATGGACAGATGCTTCACCCCTCCTTTCCCTCCAGCTCAGAACAGGAGCAAAACACCCTCCTCCTCCTCCCTTTTCCATCCGTAGCAATTATCCAGCACCTCAGACCTGAGAGCACTGACAGAGGGGAACCTCCCCACCCATCCCACCTCCAGAAAAGGATGGGGCCATGTAATCATCTTTCCCAAGCAGATTTAATTGGGAATCCGCCCCATCGGCAGAGGATGGATTCACTCCATCTCTTTGAGGTCAGTGCACATACAAATCAAATTCCTGTGCCTCCAGTGTAAAGAGATCTCTTAGGACTGTAGGGTTAGGATTGAAGAGTCTAATAAGGGGAGAGAATTAAGCCTGCAATCACTTGGACTGATTTAAATTAGGGTTGGTTTTTTTCCCCTCTCGCTTTGATTAAAATAAGCCGATTTTCCCTTCCACCTGTGTTTCTTATGCGGGCAGAATTTCCATTAACTTCAGTCAAAGCTTTTTTTAACTTCTTGAAGCTGAAACTTCACGGCATCCCTTCCTCCTGGTTGCCAGGATTTTCCTTAGCACATTCCCACCCTTGTGATATTAATTATAACATCTCCCTGCTGCATGTCACCTCTGTTATTAAATGGACTTCCTGCGTGCCTTTCTTCTCTCTTATTAAAGAACACTGACCTTCATTATGTTACAGAATATGATGAATATTCATTATGGGATGGGGATGATCTTGGGCTTACATTGTCTGCAGAAGATTTAGGTCAGGAATAAAGGAAACCCTTGCTGTGACAGGGACAGTGATGAACTGGAAGGGTTTGGAGGTGGGACAGGGCATGTGGCTTTCAAGCACTCAGCCAAATATTAGGGATGCAGCATAGAGGCGATGCTGATTTGGGGTGAATAGGTGGGATCCTGGGCAGCCCTCATCCTTTTGCATACTTCCTATGGAAACAGGAGTACTGGAAGTCTTCCAGTAAGTTCTCCCAGTAGCCATCCATTAAAAGGGACAGCACAATGTTTAATAGCATAATTTTCAAGCTCTGGACTTATTGTACAGTGCTTAAATCAAAGAGAGGACAAAGTAACCTGGGCACTCTTCTCTGGCCATCGATTCATCCTCCAGCCCTGCATTAACGGCACCAAGGACAGAGCCTGTCCCCATCCCCATCCCCCTGATGTATTCATCAATACCCAGGAAATCCTCCAGCAGCCACACTGAGCTCATCTCCCCACTTTTCACCTGGCTTGGAGTTGGGATGATGCCCAGCAGTGGGATGGGAAGTGCCTGAGGAGCATAGAGAAGGCTATGGGAGCCCTGGGAGCTCTGGCTGGAATCCAGTTTCCTGAGTGCCATGATATTCACAAGGTATCCACACCCTCCTCCTGACTTACAGGAAGCATTCCTTTAAACTCCTTGGGTGGGGGCAATCCCGAGCACAAACAGGCTGAGTGGAGAATGGATTTAGATGGATTAGAATTATTTAATTCTTGGCTGTGAGGGTGGTGAGGCCCTGGCACAGGGTGCCCAGAGAAGCTGTGGCTGCCCCTGGATCCCTGGAAGTGTCCAAGGCCAGGCTGGATGGGGCTTGGAGCAGCCTGGAGTAGCGGAGGGTGTCCCTGCCCATGGCAGTGGATTGGAATGAGATGGTCTTCAAGGTCCCTTTCAACCCAAACCAGTCTGTGATTCAATTATTTGGTTGCTACTGGCAGATAAAATCTAGTGAATCTCATTTATGAGGTTACTGGGCTTGCATCTCTCTCCCAGTTTAGCCACTTTAGGACCTGCAACCCAAAGCAAAGATCATTTCTGAGCATCTTGACCTGTGCTGGAAAGAGATCCTGCGGAATGAGACCCCTGCAAAAAAAAATTTCCCTCTAATGATGCCTTATGTTTTAACTTTTATATTTTTCAAATCCTGTAGTGCTTAGTGTGTACCTCTGAAGTTTCTTGTAGCCTGCTAACTTCTGCTCTCTCGTGTTAGTTAGACATAACAAAGCCTCTCCAGGCTTGCTCT
>VXAD01008120.1:29573-88362 GCA_013399195.1 Dicrurus megarhynchus
GGGTGGCCCCGGTGCGGGATCACGGCTGCCGATCTGCCCAGCCTGGGCCCACCCGCCGTGTGTGGAGGACGGACACGTCACCAGCCGCCCGCAGCAGCCATGCCGGACGGCCAGGCCCGCGGGCGCCGCGTTCACAGCCGGTTTTGTTTCAGAGTTTTTAATTTCTCGTTTAACTCCTGCTTTAATTCCGCCTTTAATTCCTTTTTCCGCGCCCTCCCTCAGCGCCCGCCTCAGGGACACGCCAAGACCCCTCCCGCGGGCTGCCCGCGCCGCGCCTGCCCGAGCGCAGCGCGCCCTCCGCGCCGCGCCGCNCGCCGTGCCTCGGGCGGCCCCCGAGGGGGACGCGCCATGTTGGGGGGAAGCGGGGATTTTGGGGGGACCCGAGGGGTTTTGGGGTGTCCCGGGGAAGGTTCCGGGGGTGTTCCGGGGTCTTAGCCCTGCCCTCCGTCCGGGCTGCCCCGCAGGCCGCGGGGTGGGGGCGCCGAGGCCTGGTGCCATTGCTGTGGGGGGCTGGGGGATCCCGGCCTGAGGCGGCCCCAGGGTGAGGGGCGCTGGGTTGGAAGTCTGAGTTTTCTCTCAGGGGTTGTCTCAGGGGCTCTGGGACTGGGAAGGTGTCGCTGAGGTTCCTGCAAACGGGGAGGGGAATGGAGAACAGATCCAGAGAGTCGGTATCAGGTGTAGTTGGAGGCGAGTCCAGTGTTTGTAACTTGTTCAGCAGTGACTCGGACAAAGGGGTTGATGCTCCCTGAGCAAGTTGCCTGATAGTACAAAACAAGGGATAGCCGCTGCCTCAGAGGGTTGTGCAGCCCTTCAGAGGAACCTCGAAGGGCTGGAGAGAGGGGCCAAGAAAAACCTTCAAAATTAAGCACAGACAAGTTCAGGGTCTTGCACGTAGGCAGGAACAACCCTGAGCACTGACAGAGACTGGGGTCTGACTTCATGGGAAGGACCTGGGTGTTCTGCTAGACAACGAGCTGTCCCTGAGCCAGCAGTGTTTCCCTTGTGCCAAGAAGGCCAAAGGGATCCTGGGGTGCATCAGGAAGAGCATTTCCAGCAGGTCAGGGGGTGATCCTGCCCCTCTGCTCAGCCCTGCGAGGCACATCTGAGGTGCTGTGTCCAGCTCTGGGTTCCTCGGGATAGGAAGGACCTGGAGTGGCTCCAGCAGAGGCTGTGAGGATGATGGAGGGGCTGCAGCATTTCCTGATGGAGAAAGGCTGAGGGAGCTGGGGCTGTTCAGCCTGGAGAAGAGACAGCTGAGAGGGGACTTCATCCATGTCCGTCAGTATCTGCAGGGAGGGCTCCGAGCAGGGCCCAAGCTCTGCTCCCTGGGGCCCAGCAATGGCACAACACGAACAGGCAGGAACTGATCCCAGGAAGCTCCACCTGAACATGAGGAAGAATTCCTTTACTGAGAGTGCTGGAAAAGATTTCCCAGAGAGGGAGGGTGTGGAGTTTCCCTCACTGGAGATATTCCAGAGCCATCTGGACTCAATCCTGAGCCATGTCCCACTTCTGCTTCTTCTCCACGTCACCCAGTGCTGGCTGTGGCAGTTCAGGTGTTGCGGGAAGCAGGTGGATGATGCAGCACTTCCAGCCCTGTGTCCCTGCTGACCAGTGTTAGATCAGAGAATCATCTGGCTTGGAAAAAAAACCTTTAAAATCACCGAGTCCAACCATAATCAGCACTGCCAATTGCACTGTGGTGGAAGCGACCTTGTGTGGGTGGGAATTGAGTGTTGTGGGAAGGAGTCAGGTGTGGCTGTGAACTCGCTGACCTTGTTGTGTTCTCACAGTGGAAGGAGGGAGGTTGCTTGGCTGCCAGGTGTCACATTAAGGTGTTTAATCAGGACAAACTCTGAACTCCTGGTCAATACCTCCACAGGGTTTGGGGATGTGGGGTGTTTGGGGTTGGAGTTTGTATTATTATTCATGTGGGGGAGTGGCTTTGATAATGTTTAATTAAGAGGAAAAAACCTGATGCCTTTATTATAAACACAGTCACTGAGTGCAACACTGTGCTGGTAAGGAATCTGTGTTAAAAGCAGGTTTTGCTGATAGTTAAATTTTCCAACCCATTTCTCACACACCTCTGCTTCCACAGACCTGGTCTAAATCTTTCTCTTGGAAAACTGATGTAATTTCATTGGATATCTATGAATGAAGAGATGAACTTCTGCTAAAAGTGAGGGATGCATGTCGTGGAGAAATACATCATTTCCTGAGCTTGATTCCTGTCATGATTTAGATAAATCGGGAGCTGTGGGGCTGGGGAGGATTTTTTTTTCTCTTTAAGCATTCAAGTTCTAAATTGAAGCTCAAGCATTTGTTTTAAATAGTGAAAATTATTTTTAAACAAGGGTTTAATACTGATTTTGAGTAAGCTGGTTGAAGTTAATTTACATTCAGGATAATTTAATCATGTTGAAGCCTTTTTTAGTGGTAACTTTTTGACATTTTGAAATCGGTCTTGCTTTTTTTATTGTGCTTTTAAGATATTTTTTACTTTAATATGTTGGTTTCTGTCGTGATAAAGCCTTTCACAGAATTTCAGCTGCTGGGGATGACTTTGTTCTCTGTACACAGCAGAAATAATTTTTCAGAACCACTGAACTGTGGTGTATTTAATAGCTACAAAGCTTAGTTTTAAGCAGGAATTAATTTCATTTTCTTAGGTGGAAAATGGAAGCTGCCACAATTCTGCCAATAAATCTGTGTTGCCACATGGGCAGGACTTGAAACCAGGGACTTAAAGAAGTGGTGGGAGCTCTCACCTTTTCTCGTTAACGTGCAGGGATTGGGGCAGCAGCTTCCTTTTATGTTTTCTCTTGGAAATTGCCTTTTAAAAATGTTCCACACTTGCCTGCTTTAAGGAGCTAAGGATCAGGAGAGGTAAATCCTGTACCTTTGTATTACTTGGAAAGGTCACTTGGAGCAGCACAGTGTTTCCAGCAGGATCATGCTTGGACTTGTTCTGCTGAAAATGAGGAAAAAAAAATAAAAGTAGCATTTTTGGTTTGTCATGTGGTTGCCACATCTCTTTGTGAGAAACTGCACTGGGCCAAAGCGCCTCCCCGGGAAGCTTTTTGAATCCCTTTCTGAATATCCCAGGTTTTGCATGGAAGCAGAAGGTGCTGGACGGTGCCACCACGTGTGAGGGTGCAGCAGGTGGAGCTCTGTCCCTTTCTGAGCACTCTCCAGACCTGCCAGCCCAGGTGCCACCTGCTTATGTGATGGAACTGAGAAGAAGGTGCTGTGATGGACAAGGGCTTGCTTCTCAAAAAAAGCATCTTTGCTGTAAGCAAAAGTTTGCCCGATTTTGTGAAGGGGCAGATTTCTACCTGGAGAGTGTAAAACGAGGTCCTGATCTGGGCTCTGAAAGATTCCAGTGGTGCTTCACGTCCAGTTCAGGAAATATTTCTGCTTTCAGAGCACAGTTCAGTTCTCTCTCCCTTCGGGAAGGAGACACAACCAGAGTCTCCAAGCTGCTGCTGTGCCCTGGCTGACAAGTCAGCTGAAATAATCTCTTGACTGCACTGATGCTTCCTGAATGCTGTGCCCAGCACAGAGCTGTTCCTGGGCTTTGGGGGCTGAGTCAGACCCTGGACAACACAGCTTAAAATACAAACTGAGCCCGTGTCCATTTCCCAGACAGCTGTTGAGTGTTTTGTCTGCATTACCTGTTAATTTGAGGGGTTTATCTCGTTAATTTAGGCTGGCCTGCCATTCTGCAAAGCTCGTGGATCACTTGTCTCACCTCTTTAGTGCTGGCCATTAATTTTCACTCAGATGGCTCTAGATCAAGGCTAATTAGTGCCTGTGTGACTAATCTCTGCATGATCTGACTAGCCTGGGGTGCCACTTGTGAGACCTCTGCAGCTACAGGAAAATGAAGAGATGTGTTCAGATAAGTGCAGCCGCCAAACCCCGCCCTGTGCTGCAGGAGGGGGTGAAAAAAAAAACCAGCAGGGACAGACCCCCAGAGCAAATAATTCTTGAGCTCAGATCTGATGGTCAGTCCGGTTCCAAGAAGAAGCCAAAGTGATTTTTAAGTGTGTCCTCTATTCTGGGAAGCCTCCTCTCTGTGTGCCATCAGTGTGTGACACAGCTCAGGGGGAGAGAGAGCACAGCTTAACTTCCAGCGTTCTGCAACAAATGCTGTGTCTGGAGTCACGTAGGCAAATCCCTGACCCCGGAGGGACCAGGTCCAGGTGTGTTACAGCAGAGCAAACGAGGGTTTGCTCCTCCTCCTGCGAAGGACAGGAAGAAATGCAATGAGTAACATCCGTGTTTTCCAAATGACTGCCCAGCCGAGTGCCTGGCAAACAGAAGCTGTAGAATGCTTGAGTCAAAAAGGTTGGAAAAGCTCTCTAAGATCATCCAGTACCAACCATTAACCCAGCACTGCCAAGGCCACCACTGACCCCTGTCCCCAGGTGCCACATCCACACGGCTTTTAAATCCCTCCAGGGATGGGGACTCCACCACTGCCCTGGACAGCCCTCTTGGTGAAGAAATTTTCCCAAATATCCCAACCTAAACCTCCCCTGGCCCAGCCTGAGGCCGTTCCCTCTCCTCCTGTCCCTGTTCCCTGGGAGCAGAGCCCGACCCCGCCCTGGCTGCCCCCTCCTGTCAGGGAGTTGTGCAGAGCCACAAGGTCCCCCCTGAGCCTCCTTTTCTCCAGACTGAGCCCCTTTCCCGGCTCCCTCAGCTGCTCCAGCCCCTTCCCCAGCTCTGTTCCCTTCCCTGGACATGCTCCAGCCCCTCAGTGTCTCATGTTGGGAGGGGCTCAAAAGCTGCCCCCAGGACTGGAGGTGCCCCAGCAGTGGCAGCACACGGGACGGGCACTGCCCTGGCCCTGCTGCCACCCCAGTGCTGCCACAAGCCAGGTGCCACTGGCTCACGTTCAGCCAGCTGTGTGCTGCTGAAAAAGAAACTGCAGTCAGGAAAAATGTTTTAGGGACTGGAAGGAAGAAAAAAGCTTCATTAAAACATTTGTTTTCCTACTAAATGACAATCCATAGTGGCTGGGTGTCTTCTGCTGTTAATGTGGACATTTTGGAGCTGTGACAAATACTCTGCAACGAGTGCTTTGTGTGTTTGACTGTGATATGTGTCAGGTTTAGTGGGGTTTACTGCATCCTGAGCCCAGTCCACGCTGGTCACTTTGAGGAATTACTGAGTCTCCTGTAGAGAATTAAATGGAGAAAAGAAGAGAGCTTGGTTCACACGTTTTTCTCTGTGAGGGTTGAGCTCCTCGGGTTGAAATAAATACATGGCTTATAAATAGATTCCTCTTTCATAAAATGCAAAGCAGTCTCTGTTTCAAAGGACAACAGGAACCAAAACCAGAATGAATGAGTGCTGGAACTGCACAGCTCATCTGCTGGGTAGCACCATCTTTGGAATTATTGAGAGGCTCTGAAGCTTGCTGGTGAAAGGATGCTGAGGTTTGAATTGCAGCTTATCTCAAGAACTTAGGAAGAGAAATACAGCGTTTGTATAAAAAGCTTTTTGCAGTTTTTGGCATTTATCAGTGTCCAAGAAGGAATCTGCTGCTCTGCCTCTGCAGGAAAATGTTTCCTGTGGCATTCTGAATAAGCATTATCATGCTGTGAATAGCACTGGGCAAGCCTTGAAGCAGAATGATGGCATCTCCAGAGCCTGCACTCGGTGATTTCTCACAGCCCTGTTTTGTCTGCAGAGGTGGATGGGACCAGGAGGGTGACAGCAGTGTGACAGTTCAGTGACTCACTTCCAAATGTCACGGCGTGTTGGGGCTGGAGTTTGTGGGGGGCCTGTGACATCCCTGTGACATCTCTGCTGCAGCAGCCTGAGCTGCTGAGGGCTCTGCTGGCCAAACCCTGCCCCGGGTGGCTCTGCTGTGCAGCCCTGCTGAGCTCAGGGCTGCAGCTGTGTCCTTATCAGTCCCAAAGTCAGTGCTTTGAAGACAGATAAGTGAGGTGAGCTGCAGGCACACCTTTGCTTGCTGCATAGATTCAGTCATCATGAACCTCATTTTCTGATCGGAGATATGCTAATAGGAGTTTTATTAGGAAGGCATTGTTTGGATTAGGGGATGCTGGAGACTTGGCACAGTGTGCAAAGCATTTTGTGCTCCTGCTGGGACACAACATAATCCAGCAGATCACAAAATAAATGTGTCCTGAGTTGAAGTAAGTGAGTGGTTCTTACTGCAGTTTTCCATGAGACCATTTGAATATTTGCGTGAATTAAAGCTTCAGAGTTCATACTTGGCAGGATGGAGCAGGTAACACTGTACACAGATACCAGTTAGGCTTATCAACAGAGTATGCAAAGCAGGTATCAAGCATGATGATATTTTACCATTATCTGATTTTTATTTTTGGCATGACTGCCATAGTTAATAGCAACAGGAGGCCTCAAAAAACAAAATCTGAGAGTTTTCTCTGGAAAACTTCTGGAATGAACCCACTGGTCAGTTCTGTCCTCCCAGCTGCTCCTGTTACGATATTCTTCATTTGCCAGATCTTAATTAGTGACTGCAGCATATGCAGAGAGGATGGCAGTGAGAGCTGCAGTGACCCTTGGTGTCCTGTGTGTACCTGCCTTTGTTGTGGGGAGTTTAAATGAATGAAGTTACCCTGTAACTGCGTTTGTTTCAGCTGTAACTTGTGATCCTTGTTTGCTCTTCAGGTTTTGTTTCCCGTGTAATGATTTACATATTCCTCTCTGAAACATTCATGCTCCGAGGTTTCAGTCAGATGAATCTAAGTTACACAAGTCCGAAATAAAAATAAATCTGAATACTTTAGAAAGAAAAACGCACTTTTGGTTCCTTGCTGTTCAGTAACTCAGAACCGGAGGCGGAAGGAAAAGTCAGATTTAATAGGAATATTTCATTTCCTTCTTGCAGCTGACGAGGAGCACCAGCAGAATGTGGCGGCAGCAGCAGCAGCAGGGGCCAGGCCCCGGCCCCACGGGGAGGAGCGAGGAGAGGGGATGCCCAGGCGCCGCAGGAACATGGGGAACAGGCTGATGGCCCAGAGGAGAGCCCAGCAGGCAGAGGAGTGGCTGGAAGGTAACATCGGCTTCAGCTCGTCTTGCAAACACTGAAACAAACCTTCAGGGCAGATGCTGAGGTTGGGGAAGGGGTGCAGCTGCCTCCTGGAGGAAGTTGTTGAGTTTTGCTGATGGATTATTTACAGTTTGACCGTAATCTGTCTTCTCTCCCTACTTCATCCCTTTTCTCTAAATACTCCTTACATTTAAGCTCTGCCTCTTCCTGAGGTGAATCCTGGCTATTTGTGGTGCCAGACTCTTCCCATCCTTCCTAAAAACTGCCTTTCGTATTTCTTGCTCAGCCATGCAGGGAATTAAATTAAATTTGGGAAAACAGAATCCACACCTTGCACTGAATAACAAGCTGTAGTAAAATAATGATTTCCTGCAAATTGGTGGGAAGCATTAATTCCCCAATATAATCTCTGCAAAATGCAGTTTCTCTCTGAGGAGCCATCCAGGTGGGTGATCAGGATCATGTGGATTACCTGGAGGTCACCACAGACTGCAGCATTTTGCCAGCAGGTTGTTGGCAATGTGTTGTGTAAATCCTGTGCTGGATTTACAGTTTGCAGCCACATTTCTGTGGTGTGGTTGTAGACAAAAATATGGTGATAAATAACATCTCTCTACAGCCTGTAAGTATAACTCCCTTTTCTGGTGAAGCTTCACACATTGTTATCTTTATTGCTGGAGAGATGATATCACCATGATTCACCCTCCTGGATCCTTTCTACTTTCAGATCGTGGGTGAAGTGTTCAGGCTTTCTGCTCAAGTGGGCTCTGCTGCACTTGAGTTTGCAGTGGAGATCAGGGTGTCTTTGTGGTGTGCAGGAGGTGAAAGCACTGAGCTCACACCTCTGTGATGCCTTCATTAGGGACTATTTGCACTTTATTCAGCTTTTCTTGCCCTGCAGTTTGTAGGAAGCCTCACACTGGCAGGTGAACGTGCTTTTCCAGCTAATTATGCTCAGCACTTCCACAGATGGAGAATGGACAGGTGTGAACTTTTCAACTTTGGCTATTTCTTCTCATGTGATAACATCCTGGAAAGGAAATGGAATCTAAAAATATTTGGTTTTCAACTCCAGACATCAAAAGTTTGAATGCTGAAGGCCGACAGCGAAGCTGTCAAAGCAAACGGCTCATCTTGTCTTATCTTACTTTGTCACTTGAGCAATAGAAGAATCTGTGTCATTGGGCTTTATAAATAATTCTTTTGCAGCTTTCTGTACATCACATGCAAGTGCTGCTGCTTTTGCATGAAGCTCCCTTTGAAATGACATGCCTTCTTTTATTTGTTTTCTCTAATTTCTTACCCAAATTAAAACAGCTTCTTGCTCTTTGCTTCTGTTTTGTGCTGCTTCTCTGGGTGGTTTCATTCATATTTTGGGATGGTTTTTCCAAGTGGCTGAGCACAGGTGCACAGCAGCAGCACCAAAGCCTTTGGAGACTGAGCACAGGCTTGAGCAGAGGAGCTGTGGAGAGAAGCATCTGGCCCTGGTTCCCCAGCACTGAGGTGCTCAGGGACCAGTGGCCATTATTAATTGGGATTAGCCACCCTCTGTGCTGCAAATCCTTCAGCCTGGCCCTGAGCTACCTGCCTTAGTGTGGGGTTTGGGTTTTCCCTTTATAAAAGGATGATTTAAAGCCCTCTCTGTGGACACGTGGCATAAGCCTGCAATCACTCTTGCATTTATACCCTTTTTCTGTATTTTCTCTGTGTCACTGCAGCATAGAGCAGTTTTGCCTAATTGCTGCCTGCATTTGAACCAGCTAGAATAGCAAGTTCTCTCCACAGCAGAGTTTTGTGCTAAAGAGTTCATTGTCTCCATGGGAAGAGAGCCCAATGCAGTGCCAGGCAGTGCAGGACAGGGCTGAAGAGCAAAGTAATTTGGCAATTTAGACAGAAACACCCAACCCAAGCCAGTCTGCTTTCTCCACTCCTGCCTTGTAAATGCTCTGAAAACTTCTGAACATCTGCATCCGAAGCAGATTTTGTTTGTTTGTTTGAATTTGTTGCAATGTTTTACTGGTAAGTTTCTGTTCCGTGTGTGGAATTTCCACTCTGGGCCTGTGCTGAGCTTTGGGCAAAGCTGCCTGATCCTGCTCTGTGTCACTCTGACTTCTGCCAAGAAGTGATTTCTTCACCAAGCCCTCACTGCAAGATACCAAGCACTGACCTCATGGAGGGTGTGAGGATGTCCTGACCATCTCTGTGTCCCTGTAATAGTCACAAAGTGAAGTCAGGTGGGAAGTGCTGTTGCCACCAAAGAGTTCTGCCTGCTGGGAGCCAGTTCTGCTGACTCTAGGAAATGTCTCCAAAGCAGCACTTGCAGACTTTGGAGTTGTGGTTAGCACGAGGGTTTTCTGTTTTCCATCTAACAATCAGATTTCAATTCCAGAATGAGAAAGAAGCTTCAGGGGTAAAGTCGTAGGCCACGGTTTCTGCTGCCTATGCTGAGCTGCTGTGTTTGTGCCAGGACTCAAATCTCTCACAGAGTAATGGGGGAGGAAAAACAACCCCAAACCCTGGGCATGAAGATCAAAACCTTGAAAACTTCTAATTGTCCCTTCTGTAGCTGAAATCTTACTTGCAGGTCTGAATAAGGAGTCATTTAATACAGACAGGGATAGTAAATTATTCTTTTCAATATTAAAATCTACACCCGTTGCCAGTGGAGCTAAACCAAGTTGTAATTCCTCCTTCAGCTTGCTGGCGTAGGGTAAGACCTCTAAATGAGTCACAGATTGTCAGAGACAGAAAACAGTGCAGCACCAAATATCTTGACTTTCCTCCCAGAAGGAAAACCCACCCAGGTGCTGGCTTCCCGATTCCCGAGTTCCATGTGGGCTGTGCCGTGGGACAGGCCCAGGCACGTGCCCACCCTGCCTCAGTTCACTGAGCAGTGTTTCTCAGTGGGGATTGAGTGCTCCAAGGAGGTCACCTGTCAGGAGAACATCAGCACCTGCAAATGACCAAAGATTGCTGGGAGATGGTTCTCCTTGGTGACAAAGTAATTCTCAAAATGACTGAGACCCCTGAGCCGTTCCACCAGCGTGACTTTCAGGCTGGCTTTATGGCTGAAAAATGGTTTTGATTGCCTTAAATTGCTCAATTTCATTCCAGCCACAACGCTCCTGCCTTTCCTGCAGCCCTCTGCAATCTGGGTGACTTGTTAAAAGCCTGTGTGCTCTGCACATGGGAGCAGGGTGCCGCTCCTCTCCCTGTGGAAAAGGAGTCTGCAAGGAGAGTTGTGTATTCATGTGGTGAGGTTGAGATCCCAGCTAGCAGACTTCATTAACTCTGTGTGTCTTAATTTAAATTGAACCCAGACAGAGGTGGCTTTTGTGGACTGGCTACAGCCAAGATGAAAATGCTGCAAGGCATAAATGGGTGAGGATTTCAGGCATTAATCATTTAGGGCAAGAGAGACCGAGCTAAGCAGTGGGAAAAGGGGATAAATTGGAGTTGAACTGAGGGTTGTTTGGGGCATGGGGCAGTGTAAATAAATAGCATTACCCATTTCTAATTTCAAATTCCTTTTATTTACCGTCCAGGGAGGGTGTGCTTGGCTCTTGTTTTGCCTGACTGATAATCTGAGTGCATCCACTTGAGCCCTGCTCACCTCTGGGTGGACATAAGGGTGTTTTGTTGAGAGCTTTTACTTGGTTGCTGATCGTGTGCAGAAAAAACCACTTGTCCAGCTCTCAGACTGAGCTTGTCCCTCCAAACCTGCTCATTGTCCTTGAACCTGCACAGAGCTCAGAGGTGGAGAAGGGGCTTCTCTTGAGATTGCATTTTGGAGCACAGAAAGTGACCCATCCATCTGACATTTACATCAAAGTGGTAATTTCCTATTAAGTGACAAGAAACTCGTGAGGATGAAATAATGACAGGTACAGTTGGGTCATCTTGATCCTGCCATGGTAAAAATAACAAGAGTGAGGATCTGAGGCAAAAAATGTGTTTGCTTGGAGGAGTGTTGGACTTTATTTCTGACAGTGACTTTGTAAAAACATGCGGGGAGGGAGCCTGCCTGCCTTGGCACTCCGTGCAAGGGCTCTGTGGAGAGGCAGAGGCACAGAGCCTGTCCCAGGCTTGTGAGGGGGACACAGCTCTTGCAGTTTGAGTTTTCTGTCGCTTGCAGGGATGTCTGGGCCAAAACTTGCTGCTGTTGATGTGAGGGAGGGAGAAACTGGTGAGTGTAACTGCCCTGAATCGTGGTGTGGTGAGCAAGAAACACTTGTCTAGGAAATGACAGCGCTTTCCAAAGTGTCCAACACAACGGGGACCACTGGGCAACACTCTGGGCCTGGTGGGGGTGTGGGTGAAGAAAAGAGGCAAAAGGGAGGGACGTGCCAGAAGAGCCTCAGCAGCCCAGTCCATTTCCAGGGAGTACTTTTCAAGGGTTTAATTTTGAAAGACACTCAATTTCACGTCTTCAAAATGACCTCTCTGACTTGTTGCAAAAAGCGTTGCCAAAAAATGGGACTCTGTGTGGATCGTGATGTTTTGGTTTTTTAACAGACAGAAAATAAGGACTCCCTCAAAGAAATAATCTGGTTTTGGCACGTTGCTTTTATTATTTACCCCAAATTGATACAAACTGTGGGCTCTCTACTTCTGACAGCGACATAAAATTCCAAAAGGTTAAATATCCCAACATCTGCATGGCTTTTCTCTGAGCTTTTAGCATGGTACATCTGAGCAAAGGTGTTGGAATCTCCACCACAGTGAAAATCTGGTTAAATTCTTTTACTTCCACAGCATCAGTAGTGATAAATCCAACAGCTTTTGGCAGTCTGAGTGCTCGAGCTTGTAAAATAAAACATGATAAAGAAAAGTTAATGAGTGCAACATAAATGAAATCATAATTTCCTCTCTTCTTTTGCATGGCAAGACTTGGAGATCAGAATCTCACGTTCTTCTTTGTGTTAATCACTATTGAGAAAGAAAGCACAAAATGAAGGTTTCTAAAGTTTTAAAAATTGTAATAATTGGGCATTTTAAAATGCCCTTTATTGCTTTGTGTAGCATCTAAGCTCAGCATTCAAATCTTGCAGCTAAAAAAAAAAATCTTGTATGAATGTTTTCTGCTGCTTTTTTGGGGAAAATAATATAAAAATAATTTTTCACCCCCATTGAGTGATGGATATTGTGCGTAAGTTCAAGAAGAATGTGTTTGTGCTGAAATCTCTTAAAATAAGCACTTTTTCTGAGTGCTGAAAGATCTGGAAAATGTGTAAATTTAGAACCAGTGATGTGGTCCCACGCTATTCTTGTGAAATGGAGCTGCGTTAATTGGCGTAGTAGTTGAAATTATTTTAATGCTTAATCAGTAGGAAAACCTTTCTAGTACAGTTAAACTTTGACTAATATCCCAACTAGTGAATCAAAAGTCAATTTTGACTTGGTACCACTCATCCCGTGAAGTTTGGTGTTCTCAGAGTGCCCTCAGTGAGTGTCTGATCCAGTCCAGGCACAGACAGGGTGTGGAAGGGGGAGGTGTGTGGTTTCTCACTTCTGCCAAATGGCTTCAGCTGAGAATAAACTTCACATTCTGCTCTAAAGGTCTGCTGTCCTTTGTGTCTGCTGCACTTTTCTGCCCTAAATGTGGCCTGCTTTTTGTGGCTTCAGATTAATAAACCAGTTTCTTGTTCAGTCGCTTGAGTGGAGAGCTACCAAATTAAATTAAAAATTTAAAAACACAGAAATTAAGACTAGTTATTAGACTGTAATTAATCCCACCCCAGGGTCGTGTTACTCAGGAATGGCCACACCATCCCAGTGGCTGGTGTCACACATCTGCTGGGTATTAATTACATGCTGTTAATAACATCTTCTGCTTTTGCCTGTCATTTTTCCCCCACTCCTTTTTCTCACTCCTTTTGTTAGGTGCTGCATAAATAATAAATAAGGCAGCTGGCTGTGCCCAAAGGACTTTCTGTGAGTAGCCACGTGTGCAGCTCTCATTCTTTTTCATGGATGGGAATCCATTTGCTTCACCCAGAGCTGAAAAAGAAACAAGACAAGGACAACTAGAGCAGGTTGGATGGGGCTTGGAGAAACCTGGTCTAGTGGAAGGTGGGAGTGGCAGTGGGGTTGGAATGAGATGATCTTTAAGGTCCTTTCCAACCCAAGCCATTCTGTGATTCTGGGATAACTGAAATACCTGATGCTGGTTGTTGATTTTGGAGGGTTTTGTCTATTCTGTACACCGTACAGAATTCTGCTCAATTTCTGTCCTTGCAGAGAACATCAGCACTCCAGCACGTTTTCTAATGGTACTGGCAAGCATTTTTAAAAAGAAGTCTGTCAATTTCAAGAAATTCAGACACCTGTGTGACTGATAACTATTGCCTGTTGTGCTGCCTCTCAGTATGTTCAAAATATTAAGGAAAAGCAAAGATCCCCTGAAGCCACCTCTCAGCTGGGCAGCTGAGCAGCCTCACGTTTATGTAAAGCAGGATGTGGCACACTGGTTGTGCTTTTTGACTCTTAGAGGTGGGAAGTGGTGGGAATGCTGTGCAAGCTCTGGAAATCACAGAATGGTTTGGGCTGGAAGGAATCTTAAAGATCATCCAGCCTCACCCTCTACCACGGGCAGGGACACTTCCACTATCCCAGGTGGCTCCAAATCCTGTCCAGCCTGGCCTTGGGCACTTCCAGGGATCCAGGGGCAGCCACAGCTTCTCTGGGCACCATGTGCCATGGCCTCAGCACTTTCACAGGGAAGAATTCCTTCCCAATATCCCATCTAACCCTGCTCTCTTTCAGTTTTAACGATGTCAGTGTCGTGGGCTTTCCCAGCTGAGCACAAACGCAGGCTGCCCCAGCACAGCACTTGGGGGATGCCAAACTGCTTTCACACACCATTGACTGAACATCTTACATCACACCCAAAGCTCGGGGACAGATGGAGTGCAAGTTCCTATGGACTCAACCCCCATGGAGTCTCCCAGTGTTGTCACAGCCACGAGTGTGTGAGAAGTGATTGTTAAAAGCTGCTGGAACAATCGGTGCTTTATTAAAATGAAATCAAGAATTGCTGGCTGTGTGCAGCACCCTCCCTGCTTTTGGTGGAGCTATTCTGCTGTAACAACAAATGGATTCAGCAAATACTTTGACCGTGTGTTTATGTTGCTGTCAGCACATTCAGGTTTATTTAGTAGGTATTAATTGCAGCCAGGTTTGTGCACTGGTGACCTCTCCAGCTCTGCTGAATCACGTGCTGTGTCTGCATCACCATCTCTGTAACTCCACACGCTGGAGAAAAGTGTGGTGCTTAAGGGGTCACATCAGATGCTTCAAACAGGAGGAAAGCAAATGCTCCTGAACAACAAAGGCACGTTTGATCCAGGGCTGGAAAAAAAAGCTTTAAAAGCAAGCCTTTCTTAGATTTCTGCCTAACCTCTGGCTCAGGTAATCTTAATATAGATGAAATCTGAGAAGCCCTCAAGTGGAATAGTGTCATAGATGGGGTTTTATACTTGTGGTGTTTGCAAGAAGTAATTTTCTAAACAATTAATTTTGGAGTAATAACTGCCAGTGCTGGGTGTGCTCACCCATTGTGTTTGGAACTCCCCTCGATTCTGTATTTAAAATATAAATAAAGTTATTTTAAGCATCATTGAAATTACAGAAGCAACTGTGTCAGGTCTGAGTATCCCTCCTTGCTCTGTGTGGTGCAGGAAGGGGGAACCCTTTTGATCATCTCAGTAATTAGACTCCAGGAATTCTCTGAAGTCCAACTCAGCAACCAGGCTCATCTTAATTCCATCTCCTCAGTTATTTGAGAGCCACCTACACAGCTCTCAGATAGATTTATTTCTCGTGATGTCTTGGTGGTTTAACCATAGTCCCATTCCGTGTCTTGGAATTAGTAAAACAAGAGTGTTTCCAACCTAATTCTGCATGTAAAAGAAAGGGGAGTGTCATTCATCTGTATGCTCCTTTCATAGCAGCTTTTTGGGTTCCCATAAAAGGGGACCAGGTGCTCTGGAGAGAGCTCCCTCCAGAAAACATCCTGGCACCAGCCTTGCCAAATCTATTCCAGTTTAGATCTGAAGTCAGCATCGAGCGGAACAGCACTGGGGATGCTCAAAGTACCAATTATTTTACCCAAAAAGGGGATCCATGTGTGAGGATCTTTCATTTTGATCCTGTCGTGACTGTGAATGTGTTGTGTGGTGTTCGTGCAGCGAGCTGAGGATTTCTCTTGGAGTGTTGAGGTCAGTCCCCAGCACTCAGGTGGGATCAAGGACTCAGACCAGCAAATAAAGTGGCTGAATGTTCCTGAGCTTTGGGCAGGGGGGACGTGGCTGCCTTTAAAAGCTCTTCTTCCTCAGCCCCCGAGTGAGCAGAAACCCTCATTTGCACAGCCTTTGAGCAAAACTCTTTCATATTTCCCCGTTGCAGAAATCACCTCTGTAAACAACCATTTGTCATACAACAGGCAAATATTTACATGTCATTTTCTTGCAGGCAGACCCAGGATTTGCATTTCAAGGATTCTTTTCCCCCTCATCCCTGAAAGGTTACTTCTGTCAGGCTAGAACCAGTGGATGAGTGGGGTGCCTCCGAATCCCACTTTTTCAATGGATGTCTGCTGTGCAAAGCCTGAGGGTAACTGGGAAGAAAGTCTCTGCAGGCCAGTGTTGAGCAGATAAATAATGACAGCCACTAGCACCATTTCTGTATCAGAGAAAGCCTCTCTTTTAATTGTGGAAAGCAAGAAATATTTATGTAAAGCCTTCCTTCAAAGGATCAAGGAAATTTTTACTTCTGCCTTCACTTGAGTGTGTGTTTGCCTTGTTACTTCTGCTCTGTGGCTTTGGCAGTCTCCGGTGATTTTTTTTTTTCCCTTTTTCCATCTAAAAGGTCTTGTCTGAAGTGTGTGTGTGTCTCCTTTTCATCTGCTGCTGCTGTCCTAGGCAGCACTGAAGTTTCTCCAAGGGACTTTTTTACAGATGATTTCAGATTTGTCATTTCTGCAATGTTGCAGAGGAAGAGGATGCTGAGGAGGTGCCAGAATTTCAGGTGTCTGGGAAAATTGGAGCAAAGAAGCAGAGGAAATTAGAAGAGAAACAAGCCAGAAAAGCACAGAGAGAGGTGAGTATTTCCTGCCACGTATTGAGCAGAGCCTGAACAGCTCAGCAGAGAGCTGGGGATGAGACAGCCCGGAAAGGCAAAGGCAGTGTCATCACTAAATGGTTGTTTTATTTTCAAATTGTAAATTCAGCTTTTGCTGGCCCAAGAGGGCCATGGAAAACAGTCTAATTTTCTTTCCATTTAGCCTCGTGGGGAGGAAAGGAGTTAAACTCTTGAGTAGTTAAACTCTTGAATGCTCTTTCTTGGATGTTTCCACTGCCTTCAGCTTCATGTCAGCACTGTCTCCCCTTAAAGATTCACTCCAGCCCCCGTGGTGGTGTTGTAACACCCTGGGCAGTCGTGAGGAGTGGTTCAGGTGCTCTCAGAGTGCAGAAACTTGGTTTGGTTTGATGTGTTTAGCCGTATTTATTGTTTTTACAGACTGGGGGAGATGAAAAGCATTTTGCTTTTGTTGATTTCAGGGAGGCTTTTCAGCCTTCTGAGCCGTGCCTGTGGAAGGCAGCAGTTTGTGCATTAGTTCCTTGGAATTGTTCTGTGTATTTTTTGCAGACTCTGTGTTGTTCTGTATGAACATTTTTAAAGCTTGTGAAATCCCAAGTTGGGGATTTTAGTGTCACCCGAGGTTTAAATCCAGGGTAGTAGATGGAGCAGTTGGTAATAAACTTAATTATTGGTTATATATAAACTTCCATTATGAACCTTTTCTCACTCAGGGCTGTCATCATTTTGTTGTTACTTGCCATATGCATTGTGTTTAATTTTCCTTTTTCTTTTTTTTTTGTGGAAAATCTGAGCAAAGTTGGATGAATGAAGTTGATGAATGAAGTTGGATAAGCTTTAGTTGGTGGAGCGAGGAATCTTTTGTTTCATTTTAAAACACGCTGATTTTTATTTTCCCATGTAGACAAATAAATTCCTTGGATGGGGCTTTTTCTCAGAAACACTCAAAGCCAAATCCTCCACTGGAATATTTTCTGCTTGTCCTCTTAATATATTTTTGAATTTAAATATCCCGAAGAGCCTGAAAAAAAATTTTTAAAAAAAATCCATTAAACACCCTTTTTATTTTTCCCTCATTTTGCAACAATTTCTTTGGCTTAAAAACAAAAATAAAATCATTTCAAGAGACCAGTACAGCTTTTTCTTTAAGAGATTCTGCCCAGGTTAATGATACATTTGAATGCACTTATTTTTACAGTTTGTATTCCAAATCTTCTTTTTTTTTCTTTTCCTTGGAATCCATTCTAACTAAACTTCCAGTGAGGAGAAATGGAATGCCATGACACAAGATTGCTTAACATCACTGTAGTAATAAGCTCATAAGCACATTCAAAGTTAAACTGTTACTGAGATACAGATAAGACAAGTGAGCAGGGTAATTTCTAAATTTACCACAATGTCAAGTGTGCTGAAGGGGAAGGGAAGTGAAATGAGAATGACTTCTTATGATTATTCTTTTTGATGTTTCTTTCTGAGCAGGCATCTAAAAGGTGGTGAGAAACCCCCTCGTGGTATCTTAATATGAAATTTTAAAATGTGTGTATTAAAAAAGAGTAAGGCTTGGCTTGCATAATGTTTATTTTAGGCTGAGGAAGCAGAGAGAGAAGAACGGAGAAAGCTCGAGTCAAAAAGAGAGGAGGAAAGGCGGAAAGAAGAGGAGAGAATTCGTCTGGAGGAGGAACGACAGGTGGGAATTAAGTGTATTTATGTGTGGAAATACTGAGCCAGGTTTGGGTTTGGGATTGCTTCTGGGGGACTTCTGTGACCAGGGACCTGCAGGGACCACAGGGTCTGTCCTGCTCCAACCACAGCCAGGATTTGGAGCTCAGGACTTTGACCAGCCCAGCTCTGAGTGTCTCCTAAGGATGGAGATTTCCCAACTTGCCCTGTTCCCTTTGAGCTGCCAGCTGTAACCAGCAGGGCGGAAAGTGAAAGGCAACAGCAACTGATTTTGCAAGCATTGTGTGAAATGGTATAGATATAATATATACATTTAGTTAGATTTCATTCTAACTCTGTGTATTTGCATGTGCTTCCCAATTAAGGATTCCCAAGCTATGCGTGTGTACCCAGAAAAACAGGTACTGCTCGATTGAAATGCTTTTGGTGAATAACTTCTCATTAGTGAGGGAGACAAACTTGAGTTCAGAGCTGCTTTTTGTACTCAGGCCATCGGTGCTGCTGGCTGAGAACTTCATGCTCTGGTGCTGCTGCAAGTTGTGTGGTAGCTTTTCTTCTGGAGGAAAGGACAGAGGTGTTCTGCACAGTCCTGAGATGAAAAATTGCAGCCCCCGGCTCTCACTGTGAATTTTTTTGGATTTTTTGGAAATTTGTGTCTCTGCTTTGTAGAGATCTATTTTGATTTGTTCCAAGTGCAGGTTGTGTAAGTGGGGTGCGTTGCTGATGATATTTTTAAAAGAGACATTTTTTTCCTTTCCTCTGCCGAGGGCATGAAGGCAGGATAAAGAAATTTAAAAACAAATAATCTATACATTACACATACAGATTGTATCCATGAGATCTTTATGTGAATGTCCGTTTTTCTCTGGGGTTATCCCCCACCAAATCCTTTCCTTTCTGAACTCTCATTTCCTTTCCATCAGTAGAAGTCTTGAATTTCAGAAATGGAAGGGGGAGGATGTCAGTACTACAGCATCAGGATATGTAGAATAGTCTGAGACTTCCTAAAGCAGCTTTGACCAAACTTCCAGAGGACCAATAATTCCACAGCTTCCCTTCCAAGAGAGATGTACAGATTTATTTTTTTAATATGTTCCTAAAGTTCTGAGAATTTCCTATTCTTGAAACCCTGAATAATGGGCCAGCCTGCTCAGAGGAGGCTGTAGCACAGGACTGAGGTGTTCTCCTGGGATTTGACCTGGACTTTAGCAATTCAGCTGCATTATCAGGATCACTCAGGCACCGTAGAAAATAAAGGTGAAATTCTAACCAGAGATCTCTTCACACAGAAATATTTCTTTACCTTTTTTTTTTTTTTAATTTTGTTTCTGTTCAGTTGAGGGGCTGTGTAATTTATTTTTGGTTGAGTGAGGAAACTCTTACTCATTTCCATTTGAATTTGCAGTATTCCTAGGAAAGACTGCACTACAGCACTTCTGTTTCACCAGGCTCAAGGAAAAGGAGGAATACAAACTAAGGCTTTGATTTGATTTGATTTGATTTGATTGATTGATTGATTTATTTAGTGCCCAGCAATACACAGAGTACTTCCTAGAACTTGGAAAATTGCTCAAATGCCTGAATCCAGCTTGATGGTTACTTTAGCCAGTACCTTCCTCAGCTACTGAAATTCTGTAAATTTTAAGCTATTTTAGTTCAGTTTAATTATTTGTTTTCCTGGTATTTATCAGGACAGCAAGCCCACCTACCAGGCTACATCAGAAATATGATTCTGCCTCTCAGAGGAAAGTGCTTTCAATATTTAATTTTTTTGCTTGTGTCTTAAGTTGATAATCCAGTAACTGCTGAACATCTGGAGCGTGGATCCAAGTAAATTTGTGTGACAACATTTAATGTCCATGCTCAAGTGTTTTCTAGTAATTTTAAATCTCTCTTCATCAGAGTCTTTAACAGGAAACACAGCAATTGAAGAGCTGTCCATGTTTAGGTTCCAGTTCCTGCAAAGACAGCAGCAGCACGGGGAGTGTGGTAACAACAAAGCTTCAGTGATTGAGCCTTGACAGGGGGATGGCAGGGGAAACAAATTGAGTGGATATTTGATTGCTGTGCCTGTAAGCAGAGCCTGTCCTTAGGCTCAGAACATCTTATCTTTCCAATCTTGTTAGAGATTCATGGTGTGATGGAAAAGGAACAGCCTCTGTGAGCAGTGAGAGGATCATTGGGTTATGGAATACAGAGGATAAAAAGTAATTTATTTTCCTCTAGAGGAGGAATTCTTCATTGCCACGAGTAATGTCTTGTCACTTGGACTTCACATGTGATGAAAGCATCCCTCCCTCTAAGTTAGGAGGTGGAAAGGCAGAATTCTGAAAGGTAGCTCAAGTAGTGACTGACGGTCAGGAGATAAAAGCCAGGGGGGAGCTAGTTTTTTTAGAGGCACTTTGGTCACTGACATTGCTGTAGTTTATATAATCTCACAAGGCACAGAAAATTCAGAGTTTATCACTGAAATTCGCCTGAGAAATGTTACAGTTGTCAGATCCTCCCTTTCCCCTTCCTTTCCCAGTGCCTCAGAGTATTTCTGCAGGTACACTGACAGTGGCAAGTCCCCAGACAAGCACAGCCAGCTTTGGTAGCTAAATTCCACTTTGAACCTTTTTTTTTCAGTCTTTCTCCCAAAAAGTGCTGCAAAAATTGTGCTGACAGGTGGGAACTGTACCTTGAGGGAGTTCTGGGGCCTAAAATCTTGCCTAGTCCTGAGAAAAATACCCTCTGCTTCTATTTCAATATATTTGTATGCACTTATAAATAAGATGTGGTTGCCCCTTGGCTTGAGTGTTGCAAACCAGCTCATGTATTTTTAAATTCAAGTTTCCTTTCCAGTGTTCTGCTGACCTGATTGGCTGCAGGCCTGAGGAAGCTCCTTTATAATTGGCATTTGCTTCAGCTCTGCTTTACCCTGGGGATTTCCCTTTCACTCTTGGAGTTTTTTGGTGGTGAGCTGGGTTTACCAACCAACACCTTATCAATGAGAGTGAACTTCCTCTGATGTTGCAAAACAGAGTCTTCAGCCAAAACCTTGCAGATTGCTCACATTAAAAGCTCTTTTTCCTTTGCCTGTGCACAGAGATTTGGGTAAATTCGCATTTAAGTGCCTAAATAAAAATGGTCTGGATCTTCGGAGCTCTAGAAGCGGAGGGTCAGCAGGATCACAAGGAGCCTCTGGAAGGTTTGACCCTAAAGTTTTGCCTCTGATATTTGATCACGTGAGCAGAGGCACCAAGTTTTAGTTGGTGTATGATGTGAACACCAAGATCTGGGTGTTCCTCAGCAGAGCTCTTCATTATCTGGTGGATATTTATATCCATTTTTCCTACATGAACAGTGCATTTCTGGGGGCTCATGGAGAACCACTCCATAATTTCAGTTGAAGCATCAGTTCTCAAGTGTGTATACTTCCCTCAAAAATAATTTCTCCTAAGGGCGTACAAGCTGAAAAGCTTGCAAAAAACCTCATTCTCCTCTGATTTTGAGGGGATAAGGGCACTTACTCTGTCTAAGCAGTGAGGGGGTGGGAGTCCTACAGATCCGTCTGCTCTGTGCCAGATTTTCACTGCAAAGTCCCTTTTGGCTTCCTGCAGCACTGACAATACAAAAGCTGGATGCTGTACAAGGAAGGTTTCTGTGGTCCTTGACCCTCAGAACATTCAGGATGCTCTTCCTCATCCTACAAATTAAAGAAATAGCCACAAATAAAGGAATGACAGGGAGCAGGTGGTGGCTGAGGAGTGTCCAGTGTTTGCTCTGCCTTCCTCGCTAGCAGTGAGATTTTTCCATCCAAGCAGCATCCCAGAACTCCTGAGCAATCTGTGATCCCAAAAATCAAGGTGTGCCTCCAGCTGTAAGCCTAAGAGAACTTCTGGGATGCTGTGGGTTTCACCCAGTAAAAGGTTGGGCTCTTGTGCAGCTGGCACAAGGAATGTGTTTGGCAATAATCCCTGGGATCAAGGTAAGAGGCAAACAGAGGGTGGTGATCTGAAAGGAGCCTGACAGCAAATCTGGGTCCTTGGTGGGCAGGGGGGACTGGGTGAGAAAACAGAGGGAACAAAGGTTCGAGTGACTCATTTATTTATTTATTTGTTCAATAAAAATGTGGTCAAAGTGGGGCAGTTTGTTCTTCACATGCAGTGGAATAAATTGATCAAAAAGAAATCTTTATACTGTTCAAGCCCCCAGTGTGGGTAACACTTAGATGGGTGAGGAGAGAGACAAACCTGCTTAAAAAAAACCTCAAAAAATAAAAGCAGGCAGCTGAAGATGAGCATCTGCAGATACCAAATTTCCATCTGCTGGGATTTCCCCAGCACCCCACCCATGGCTGCGGGGTGGCCCAGCTGCTCTCTGATCTGAGCCACGAACGAGCTCAGAAGGAACCTGAATGCCAAAGATGGGGGGTTTGAAATGTGGGTTTGAGCCCAGTGCCCCGTGTGTGACACACGAAATCCTGGCCTCGGTTCTGTCAGGAGACCCCAGGGGCTGTGGGAGTTTCCATGCCCGGGTTCTTTGTATGGACACGCTGGGCTCTGTGGGAATGCTGCTGCCTGAGTTTCACCCTGCAGCTCCCATGCAGCAGCTCCGTGAGCATGTGAGAGAAGAGGGTTGGAGAGATGGTGGAACAAAAAAAGCTGGGAATAAATATTCCCTGGAATCCTGACCGTGCCTGGGTTCCCCTGCTCAGCCTCCACGTTGCCTCTCCCTGGGCACTTGTGCAAAGCCATCTCTCCTCTTGCTCTGAGCCAAGCTACAGTTTGGATAAATCCTTTTTTCCTACAGATTGAATCAGAGGTGAATTTAGGTTGTAAAGCATGTGAGGCTCTGCATGAATTTTTAATTTTTAGATGAAAAAAGCAGCTGGAAATACTTAATGTCATGGAGGAAGCTGCAACCATCAGGAGGCTTTGAGGGCTGACACACTTTAGCTACCAAAGCATCGGCTCAGAGCACCTGGAAATGCTCTGCTGATCACAATTTAGCATCTGGAAAACAAACTCCTGTTGGCAAAAGAGGGGCTGGTAGCCGAGTGCTTTGCCAGTCTCACGGCAGAGCTGCTTTTCTGCATGTGTTGGGAGTGGAAGTGCTGATAGGAACACGCTGGGATGCCTCCAAAAAATGCAAGGTGCTGTTTTTCAGGTAGGGAAGGACCACAGGGAGGAGCCTTGCTCGTTTGTGAGACCTTCCAGAAGCAGGAAAATATATTTTCATTATTGTTGCTCTCAGTTACAAATGGGACACTCTTCTGATCTTTTCTTTTTTTTTTGCAGAACCATCTAGAAATTATTTACCAGAGCAATTTTGAGGCTTTGTGCTTGGTTTTTTTTTTCCTCATTTCAAATCCTGCTGAATTACAACCTCTCTAATAGACCAGGGAAGAACATTATTCTTGTCTTTCCAAGATCAAGATTAAATTTAATGCACTTACAAGAAAAGAACAATTTGCTGTTGCTTCCAAATGAAATATGGTTACGTTGTTCTTGGCATCTGAAGTGCATATAAGGAAAAAAAATCTGCTGTTGGATTAATTGTTGTGGTGATGAATGACCCAAAAATGATCTTGTTTTGTCTCAAGAGCTTCCTCAGATCTGTAGATTTTTCATGAGATAGCAGTTTAAAAAATGGATTTGGCTTTGCAGATGCACTAAGATCCGTTCAGTCCTGTTTTTCTCATTCTTGGATGTTGGCAGGATTCTTTCTCCTGACTTTCTGGGAATTTGATGAAAAAAAAAAACAGGACCAAATACTCTTTGTCTTTGTTTTTTATCGAAGGGCAGCTCTCCCATCCCCGTCTCTGGTACCTTGCTGGTTTTGGCCTTACGTGGCGTCTTTTGTAACTTGGATATTTTTCTCTGTGCTGAATGACCTGTCCCTCTCTCTCCCTGTTTTAATGGAACAGATATTTACACCCCAGCTATTGAAGGAAGCAATTACCATATTACTGTCACAGATGGAGCATGGCAAGCATTTAGAAATCAATATCATTGTTCTTTCAAAGATCAATTCCTCTGCTAATGACAGAGGAATGTCCTGGGATTGTCACTGAAATTTGAAGAACTCCTCTGTTTGTTTTAATCAGCCTGTGGAATGTGATGGAGCCAGAGGCCAGATCCTTTTGGAATCTCTTTGTACCAGGTGCTGCACAAACATAAATTTCTCTGTGGAAAAAAACTGTCCTGTAAGGAAACATTTTTGTTCTGTGTGAGCCATGGAATCTTTTAGATTGGAAAAGGCCTCCGAGATCATCAAGTCCAATCTTTCAAAGTTAATCCAACCTCCTCTTGGAGAAGAGCAAAACATATTTTAAATTAAAATAACGGAAAGCTGCACATTTAGGAGTTCCTGGTAAAAAACTGTTATTATTTGAAACATTTTCTAAGTAATCTGTCACATTCCCAAACCTTTAATCACCATTTTGCTTTGTGAAGGTGTGAGTTCTACAGAACCAGGAATCACCATGCCACTGATGCTGGGCTTGGAGTTTTCTGGGTCAGCTTTGTGGTGGGCTTTAAGGCTTTGAGATTTATTTCAGGGCTAGGCAATGAAGGGTTTTTTTTTATTGCAGATAGCTAAAAGCAAAGCCTGAAGCTTTTGTTTAACAATCAAACATGTAAAAACCCTTTTGTTAATAGAATCATGCCTTGCCTCCTGTGCCTAAAACATTTTATACATTCCTGTCCGTTCCACGGAGGCACAGCTTGCTGGAAGAATATTTTCATAAGAGATTTTCCTTGAAAACTTGATTTTACTCGGAACTTTCACAGGCTGGCTTTTCCTCTCCACTCTGTAACTCCACTGTGTAACTCCACTGTTCCTTATGAGCACTCCCAGTGTCCTGTAGTGGCAGAGCAGAACTGGGGCCAGTAACCAAAAATGTGGATGTTGCATCAAAGTGCAGGGAGGGGCAGGAACTTCCTGTCAGAAAGAAGCAGATTCATGCAAATGAAGCAGGCAGGTTGCTATTTAAGAGTGGTTTTCTGCCCTCTGTCAGTTCTGGTAAGAACCAGCCTTGGTGTGGAAGCCAGCACTGGGTCTGAGGTGGTCACTGCCTCGGGGGTGCCTTGTGAGACTCGTTGTGCCATCAAGGGACAGCTTGGACTCATTTTAAAACCTTTTTATGTGCTGGCTGCAGATAAAGAAGATGCTGCTTCACTTAAAACGTGACTTGGGAAAGAGCAGACTGACCACTTGTCATCTTTTCTGTCCAGGAAGAGGAAAAAAGGAAGGCGAAGGAAGAAGAGGAGAAGAGGGAGTATGAAGAGTACCTGAAGCTGAAGGAGAGTTTCGTAGTTGAAGAGGAAGGGGTTGAAGAATCAATGACCGAGGAACAGGTATGTGAGGCTGCTTCTGCAGTTCCCCTTCTCCTTGTTAGACTTGCTGCATTCTGGCTCGAGGAAAATGAACTTGAGAGCAGGAGTCAGCCAAAGGTTTTTCCTTGAGAAAGCTAAATTGTGTCCGTGGCACAGGTTAACCTGGAATATTTCCTGGGAATGCTGCAGTTCCTCATACCAGACTCCTTCGGGTTATTTTAGAGTTCTGAGGGAAACGTCTCTTGGCTGGAAATGAGTTCTGTCCTCCCTGTGTCTAAGAGCTGAAATAAAACTCATTCTGGAATTCAGATAATCTCTCACTGTCAGCAGTTGTGCCTTACCCACAGAGACTGAGCCAGCAAAGCTGAATTTGGAGTTTGAAAGTGCCCACAGACCTTGGGGGCAATTTCTTGGGTTTGGGTTTATTTTCTGCACCAAGAGAGCTGCTGTGAAATCAAATTAAAAACCAAGCTCTTGTCTCAAAAGGCTTCTGATAAGGGAATTCTCAGGACAAACCCACACTGCTGCTCCTGTGGCTGCCTGCAGAGCTGCTGGGGATGGTGGTTGAAATGTGATACTTGATGTAACATCACAGCAAACCTGAAAAAGTTTTGCTGTCGTGGGAGGCAGAGTTCTTGTTTTGTCTGCTCAAAACCTGTTAGACACAATTTATTTGCCATCACATCCTGGAATTGCTCTTGGGTTGTAGCTGCCAATTGGAGCTGTCCAGTGCATTTCTGGGGAAGGATTTATTTCAGGGCTGTGTGTGCATTTGCTCCTCTGCTGAAGTGACTCTGGAATTAAATGGATTTGCTTTAGTGTGACTGAGAGTGGCTTTGAGCACAGCAGATTGTGCCTAATGTCAAGCAGCACTGACTCATTACAGGTTCTCACTGTGGACCCCTTCCCATCAAGAAAAATTCCTCCATCACACCAGGATTAATACCAAGAGAAGTTGTATCTGGTGATGGGGAATTCCCTGAGGTGCAGCGAGCAGCAAAATGCACACTTTTATTGACACTTCCTTCAAAAATCTGTGCCTGTCCTGTTAGGAGATGAGATTATCCCTAAATATTGATGTGTTCCGCTTCAAACACCCATTAAAGCTGGAATGTGTTGATTGTCCATGTTCCTACAGCTGCCTGTCAACGAGAAATTAATCTTTGTGGATGTCAGAACTGAGAAGGGTGTTCCTCACCTAGAAGAGCTTGGCAGGCAGTTGATGATGCCTGCATCTCAACCCAAGATAACTTTGGTAGGGGTGAGGAGTTAAAACTTGAATTGCAGGTGATTTAAAAGTCATATTCAGAAATTAGAACAGGTACAGAGTTATTTGGAGACAGCAGAAACGAGAAAGAAATTAAGTAGCCACCCTGGCCTCGTGGTGGCCGAAGCACCAAAGCATTTCAGGATCCTGTTAGAACAGCTGACTCTGCCTTGTGGTGTTGGGGCTGCTGTGCCAAAACCCCGGGCTGAAAATCCAGCTCCTGAGTCCAGAGCTAAGCAGTTGATTAATTGAGGCTGATTGACTTGCAGGGTTGCAGAGTAAGCTGATCTCCTGTTAACTTCAGTGTGCATTGTTTGCACTGCCTCTGCAGTGGAGCTGCTGCCCTTAATGCTCCGGGTTTCAGGTGCACAGCTTGGAAATGCTTGAGGCTCCCCGGGTGTTGTGCAGCTGTGCTGCACTTGGCCATCTGCAGGAGCTGTGTCCTGACTCACTCTGGGTTTACCTCTGCACAAAATGTCCTTGGTGGGTGACTTAACGATGCTCAAACTCACCCAGGCGTGGTTATTTCGGGGAAGAATAAAAAAATTGTATGATAACCATGCAGAAAATGCTTAAATTGTACCTGAGCCACATTCTGTCCCAGAAAATACCTGTCAGAATTCCCTCGTTAAGATTAAATCTAAATTATTTTTGTTCACAGTTCAACATCTCAGTGTGTGTAGTTAAAATTTAGGAATTATGTGATCTAAACACTTTTATAGTATTCATACTCAGCAAGTTTTTGATGCATTTAATGCTCATTAATTTGAAATAACAATTGTTTCCCTTGCTGGCTCCAGTCTCGCAGCTTTCTTATGGAATTCCTGGAATATGTTAAGGTAAGGTGCCATTCGTTTCTCTCCTTAGATGATGTAAAATCCTTTTTGTCAAAGAAGGACATCTTTACTTCCTCTTTCATTTACTTAAATATTCAACAAGTGACAAGAGTGATACCTTCACTAAGTGTTATTTACTGAACCACCACGAGCACATCCAGCATTGCTAAAATCATTTAATTCCAGCTGAGTCTTGGCTTTTGGAGCAGGATGTGGCTCTTGCCCTGTGTTATAAAGACAGCCTGGTTGATCTCCCTCAGGGTTTATGGAAGCAATGTTTGCTGTGGATTGAGATTTGGGAGATTCGGGCTTTTTTTGTTTGTGAACATCAGCCATGGATTTAAAAAACTGTCTCTCCATGTGAGCTCAGCGGGAAGGAGAGTTGCTGTACCAGGAGGGTGATTTTGGGCCTCCAACACTGGCATTGGAAAGCTCAATCCCGATTTTTCCTGTGATTCCTTCACTTTTTTTCTATCCCTGCAGTTGGCAATGTTGTCTTCATGTTCGGCAGGGCAGTTTAAGAAGCAGCTCACTTGTTTTAAACAGGGTGTGTCAGTCTCCCTCTCATCCCATGGTATGGTTGGGTATTTAAAACCCGGGGTGTGTCCGTGAGGATTTGTGCTTTTGATCTGTGAGGACAAACGCTCTCCACTATTGCTGTAGCAAAGGTCAGATGCATTTTTCTCCTCTCACTCTTAACAGTGTCATGCAAATCTTTTTTTTCCTAATGAATCCCTTTCTTCCCTTACTGGAATGTGAACTCTCAGGATGTGTGACTGTGTGTGTGGAAGGCTTCTCTAGCAAGCAAATCACTTGGATACTTAGCGAGCCCCTAATCATTTTGTATTCCAAAATCTCACGCTTTGGGCCGGTTTTGCATGTCCATTATCCCAGCAAAACCCTGGACTTAGAGCTGATTTATCTCCCGGACTCACAGATTTGCCTCATGGATAACTCTCCTTAGGGAGTCCTGTGGAGTGATTGCCAGGCAGTTCTGGACAAGAGCTCAGTGCAGAGCCCCTCCAAAGCTCTGCGGGGCTGCTCTCTGCCTCTCTCTAGGTAAAAAAGGAGATTCCAGTGTCCCTTGGGACCTTCCACAAACGCTGGGAGTTTTCCAAGGGATGACACAGCCGGGGCAGACCCTGCCCGTTGCCCCGGGGGTTGTGGTGGATGGACCAGGTTAGTCACAAACTCCCAGTTCGGTGTTGCAGCGCTAAGTTTTATCTCAGTCACTTCATCTTGACGTCAGAGAAATTAAACTCGGGCTGAAAACCGAAGTCTGAATATTCGACACCTGATTTCCTCTGCAGAGCTGAGCTGCAGAACTGGGGCATCGCTTTCTTTTACAAGTATTTTTCTTTAATCTTGAAAGTGTGCTTAACGTATAGATTACGTATTGCCCTCCTCTTCTGTTCACAGAAACCATTGACAGGAAGCAGTGCTGAGCTGCTCGTAGCTGTCTGAAAAAATGTATAAATTACGAGTAATTGGCATTTTTTTTAAAAAAATAAAATTGAATTTAGCTCTTCTGTTGAATAATTTCTTATGCTGGTATCATTGACTGGAGATAGTTCACCCCACGCTTCATTCTTAAATGCTGGAGTTAAAACGCAGCCTCTTGCTCTGTTTCACCCCTTGCTGAGGACAGCAGCAGCATCACCCCTAAAATGAAATGAATTCAGGAAAATGTGGATGTGTTTTTGTTGCTGAAGGAAGGTTAAGCCTGTCTCTAGAACATGATGCATGTGGAGAAGTGTTTTATTCCCGTGGGACCTCACATTGTCCTTGTATTCCAGAGCTGTGTGTGTGGGGTGCATCCTAATCCCACCCCACCCCCTCAGGCTCTCATTCCCAGCAGGATCTGTCTTGGAAAGCTTCCACTAAACTGTGGTCATTGAGGGGGAATATCTTTAAGTGAAGGTTTAAGTCCTGTTTTTCTTGTTCATGTGGCTTTGCACCAACCCCCCTCCCAATCCCTTTAAAAGAAGATGTGACGAATGTTGGCAGTTCCCAGCTCTGAGAACTGAATTCCATGGACTGGTTCCAGTTCCATGTGTTCAGTCCATGGTATTCAGTTCTCTAGCTTGGCTGCATCGAACTTCACAACTGCTAAATCTGTGTGTGGCTTTTTTTTTTTTGTCTGATTTTATTAATGAAAGAGATTAATCTATTTCAGCCTCTCTTTATTCCTTCAGTGGCCTCCCAGTGTATTCTCAAGACCAGAAACAAAGGACTTTATTGTTTGAAGTATTTAATTCGTTAATGGAGATGCAGCTCCTGTGGCTGTACATACATGGATTTTAGGAATGTAGTCCTGAATATCAACTGAGCTTTCCAACAGTTTTGTCTTTTCTAAGCCTCTTACAAACACTGCATCCTTTTGCAACTAAACAGATGAGTTCCTAAAACTTTGGCAGAGAAGGAAACAGGAGCCAAGTAGATGCAGACGAGCAGTGCAGGTGTTTTCTCTGGAGCTGCAGAGAAGCACAAAACCAGATGTGAGCAGTGGTGGCTGCGCCCTGACTGAGAAAAGCTGCAGGAAGACTCTGTCAAAAGCAAAACGACAATTTGCAGTTCCAGCAGTGGCAGTTTTAATGAGGTGTTGGCTTGCTTAGGAAGATTATTGTGGCATTAATACACACGACATCAGTAAAACAGACTAAAGCACTTAATGCTGCCAGTCTTGCCTGGGTTTTATGTAAGTGCTGATGCACACCAGTGAGCGTTTTAAAAGGTGCTTTGAAACATCCCTCGAAGAAAAAAAGGGATCTTGATAATGGAAATTAAAGGTAGCAGCTGAGGAACTCAGGAGGTGGGGGAACAGAGCCATGGCTGTTCCTTGTGCTCATCCTAATGTAAGGAAGAGTCCAGGATCAACGCTGGCAAATGTGTTTGAGTCTTGCCCTAAGTGGGTCAGAGGACTCAGTCTTTCCACAGAGCTCTGTGCTTTAGGTAACTTGAGAGTTTTTTTTATCAGAGGAAAGTGCTTACTAGGAAAAGTTAGTTACAGGGACAGGTTCTGCTTTGTCTGGTTAATGCAATTTTGTTTGAATGGAAAAAAAAAAAATCCCAACCTTCTCATTCATCAGCTTAACTCTTGTTTGTTTCCACAGAAAACAAAGGTTGTCCAGCTGGAGGACTTGGCTTCACATCTGGGTTTAAGGACGCAGGTAAGCACTGACTTTTGGGGTGGAAGCACTAATTTTTGCTGGGCCCCTGCCTCACTCTTAAACCAGAACTCTGTATAAGTGTGCAGTGGGTTACTTAAAGGAATTTATCTGGTTAAAATCTAAATTATCATTTCCTTCTGCAGTCATATAATGACAAGAAAAAGAGAGGTAGAACTGTAGAAACCAATCCTTAAGGTGCAGTGGACCTGCATGCTTGGAGTAACTAGAGTAAACCCAGCCATAAATTCAACAGGTTGTTGCTTTGGGTTGGTAGGAGAGGTTTGCTCCTGAAAAGAGCAGGAAAAGATAGTTTAAAAATGTGGAATTATTGAGCAAGGACCTTGGAGAAGGACCTCAGTGTGCTTCATGGAACTTCATGGCACTGCACAGCCTTTCCATGGGAAGATTCCTGTAACCCCCTGCTCCTTGAAACAGCCAAGTAATGGCCATAAAAGTCTCATTTAAGGGATAGGGGAATTTAATTTGAACATCCCAAAACGCAAAAACAAATCCATCCCTCTAAGACCAAAGGGCTTACTGCATCTCTCTGTGTGGGAGTAGTGAATTCCTTAACCCTGAGGGATTTAAATGTACACCCCTCTGTAGTTTATCTGAACGTGTGAAATGTTTTTTTGCTTCCCTTTTGATCAGCCTGTTATTCCTTTTTCTCTTCTGCACAGGATGCAATTAACAGAATCCAGGACCTGATGGCAGATGGCACCCTGACAGGTGACAGCCAAAGCACAAAGGGGATCTTTCTGTAGCTGGTGAAGAGGTGGTGGTGCAGAAAATGCCTTCCCTGTGGCAGAGGGAGACTTCCAGAGTCATTCCTGTTTTAAGGATCTAGTAGGACTTGCTAGCTACATATTTCTATTTTATTTACTTACCCATCTGCTGAAGGCCTTTTGGGGTTGCTGAGCAGCCAGCTGCAAACGGTGCCCTCTGAAATCTGAATTTGATAGGATCACTGGGATAATTTGGGGTGATTTCCAAGCCTGGTGGCTGAAGCCAGGACTGGGGTATGGCATGTGGGAGAGACAAACATCCCAGGATGCTGGAGTCAGTGAAGTGTTTTTCCCAGCCACGTACCCACCCAGTCCAAGTTGGAATGGCAGCAGGGAGTGAGCATGAACAAGGCTGGTTTGTTGCTGGGCAGCCTTGTTCTTTCCAAGGGTGAAGTAGTAGGGGAAGGTGCCAGCACAAACATTTACTGACCTAATCCTGTGCTCGTGGCTGGGGAACAACTGTCTCAGCAGGTACATTGTGGATGTCCTTTTAAATGCCCTAAAAGTGCTTGGAATAAGGATAAGGATGTGTGCTGTCCTGGCTGGCTGTGGCCCACAGCCAGGGAGGCTCTGCCTTGGTGTAATACATAAAAACAGAGTTTTGTTCTCAGTCAGGTTGGAGCAACTGAAATATGGAAAGTGAGCTGCATTCCCTCTCAGAGGGGAAGCTGGAAAGGCTGAGCTGGGCCCCACAAGGACTCTCAGTGCTCTCCTGGCCCCTCCTGCTTTGCTGCCTGAGCTGAGATAATGAGCACCAAAAAAGCAGGGCTGCAAGGATGGGGAAGGGTCTGGAGAGGAATCCATGCGAGCAGCAGCTGAGGGCACTTGGCTTGTTCAGCCTGAAGGAGACAGAGGTCAGAGCTCACCATGGCCTGCAGCTCCTCCTGAGGGGCAGCCCAGGGGCAGCTCCGACCTCTGGGACAGGGACGGGACCCAGGGAACGGCTGGAGCTGGGTCAGGGGAGGTTTAGGTCGGATATCAGGGAAAGGTTCTTCCCCCAGAGGGTGCTGGGCACTGCCCAGGCTCCCCAGGGAATGGGCACGGCCCCGAGGCTGCCAGAGCTCCAGGAGTGTTTGGACAGCGCTGCCAGGCACAGGGTGGGATTGTTGGGGTGGCTGTGCAGGGACAGGAGCGGGATCAGTGATCCTTGTGGGTCCCTTCCAGGATCACAGGACATTCTGTGATTCCATGAAAACGAGGTGCCTGCAGCAGCTGCTGTGGAGCTCCCAGCCAGCTGTGCCCAGTGCACAGAACGTGTTCCTTGGAACAGAAGGAGCATTCCCAGGGCCCTGGGCTGCTGGCACAGCCCTGCTCCAGCACCCGGCAGTGGCGAGGAGATAAAAGCCGGCCTGGCCTAGATAGGAAGTGCTGCCTCAGCAGCTGGAACGTCCCTTCCCAAAGCAGTGGCTGATGCTTGGCGGGAAGTGAGGGGAGTCCAAGTGCTGACTGCAGGGTCCTGTCTTTGCCCTGCAGGTGTGATTGATGACAGGGGAAAGTTCATCTACATCACTGCAGAAGAGATGGCAGCCGTGGCCCAGTACATCAAGCAGCGAGGCCGAGTCTCCATCGCAGAGCTGGCCCAGGCCAGCAACTCCCTCATCAACCTCCAGCCCGACAGCAGAGCTGTGGCTCCAACCGTGGCCTGAGAAAAACACTGCAGGAGTTCAACCTCTTAATGAATAAACCACGTAATTAAAAGCAAACAAGAACCTCCCCGGTCCGTTCGTGGTGCGTGAAGGTAGGATGCTCTTTGGAAGCATCAGCTGCAAACTCAGAAGTTTTGCTTTTCCTTCTGTTAGAACTGGTGTTAAATGGGACAGTTGATTGCACACGAGAGTGGCCAG
Organism: Dicrurus megarhynchus; assembly: GCA_013399195.1. NCBI lineage: Eukaryota > Metazoa > Chordata > Aves > Passeriformes > Dicruridae > Dicrurus > Dicrurus megarhynchus. The sequence goes on from VXAD01008120.1 coordinate 62,634, forward strand.
GAACTCACACACTGATGCACCTGTAGCCCTGGCAGATGAGTAATTTATCCCTTGGCAGTCAGTCTCACGTTGCTATAAACAAACCTTTTATCGTTCGCAGATTCTGCTGTCTCTATCAAATAGATTTGGGGTTGATTGCATTCAGGATTCTGCAGGCTTGCTCTGCACTGTGGAGCTGTTTAACTTCATGATGGACACAGCCATAGGTGTGTAGGTTTTGGCTGCTGTACCCACATTGGAAGGAAAGAGTAAAAAGAAAATATTCTGAGTGTGTCTTTGTTCTTGCTGAAATATATCCCGAAACTCTGGAAAGAATGTTGTGAAAACTTCCAGGGGCTGTTTCAGGAAACCTTTGCTATATAAATATGTTTTTCTTGGTTTATATAATATAAAAAGTTCGCTTGCAGACAAGCTGCATCACTTCCCTGTAGCCAAGAGACAGAAACCCCTCCAGGGAAGGGCTAACTCGGCTCATTTATTGTGCAGGCCAGTTCTGCTGATACCAACCAGATCCTGGTGATTCATCCTTTGAAGTCAGAGCCAGCTCAGAGTGTCTGAAGGCCTCAGACACCCCCAACCCCGTGGCCTCTGTGTTCTGCAGGTTTGGGGGTTTTAAAATAAAAACTTGAGACACTCTGAGTCATGCAATTAATGTTCCAAGTTAATGATTATTGATGTATTAATTGTACGGGTCACTGTATTTCCTGCATAAGAATATTTATTTTTTAGATCATTCATTCGTTCTCCTTTCTGAAATCAGCAGAAATTGGGGAGGACAAGAGGTTTTGTCTCTGCCAAACTTTGAGGTAACTTGAGCAGACTAAAAGTCACGTTATCAGTGGGATGAGACAGCAATAAAACAATGGAAGGAAACATTTCCTTTTAATCTCTGCACTGCTGCTGGATGTGAGAGTGCAGGAGAGTGGAGTTCCACCAGCAGCATGTGTCGGTGTGAAAGATCAGCACATCCTTAGTGCTGTACAGCCACAGCCAGCAAACAGGTTATTTAACATTTGAGGCTTGTAAAGTCTCTTACTTACGGATTTTATATGAAATTTTTAAAAACATTTGGTTTTGCCATCATTTTTTTGTTCTGTCTTAAACTGCTCTTGTAATAAAATCAACAATATTGAAAGAATTGCAGAGGTTTGTGTTAGAAATGGGCAGGGACACAGCCTGGGGTAAGACATGACTGTGTAGCTCTGCCAGCAGCTGCTCTGCTCTCCTAATCCTCTCCCACCATTTCCATTCCTGTTCTTTTCACCCAGCTGCATCCTCTCAGCACTCAGGAAAACTCTTTTTTCTCTCATTTTGGGGTCTTTGCTGGATGTGAATTGTGAGGCTGGGGACTTCCATGAGAAAATAATGTAGGTAACAAGAAACATGAGTGGGCTTCTAACTGCTGAAAAGTCCTGTGGAACAAACTCTGCCTTGAAGGAATTGTTCCACTTCTCTGAGTTTCCTGAGTGGCTCTAGGAGGTGAGGAGAGGTGGGTGTTGGTGCTCTGACCCTGTGCCCTGGGGAACAGCCACCGCTCTTCCAGCTGCAGCTCAGTTTTCTATTAAGGAGCTCTTGGTGTTTTCTAGGAATCCACTTCCAAAGTCCAAGGAGGCAGCTGAAAGTCTGGAGCACCATTGCTTCAGGCCATCTGTTTGGATGGTTCATAAATGAGGCAATTCAAACCTACGCTGCTGTTTCAATCTGTGGAAGGGGAGGGGAAAGAAATTCAGGGCTGTGCCCCCGAATTTACTGCACTGACTGAATTCTAACCACACATTTCATAGATCCCAGAGAGACACCTGATGGGAGGAGAGTAGTTCCCTCCCTGCTGGCACTGAAATAGGGAGCACCCCTGGGTGTCCTGGCTGAGCTGGGGGTTGGCCCCAGTGTCCTGGGTGAGGATGGTGGCTGAGGGTGCTGGGGGAGAGGTGGAACACTCTGTGGGTACTGGAGTGTTCCTCTTTCCCCAGTGTTTAGGTATTAAACTGTCTTTATCTCCTTCCAGCATTCCAGAGCCTAAAGGAGAGCTGGAGAGGGACTGGGGACAAGGGATGGAGTGACAGGACAAGGGGGAATGGTTTCCCACTGCCAGAGGGCAGGGTTAGGTGGGATATTGGGAAGGAATTGTTCCCTGTGAGGGTGCTGAGGCCCTGGCACAGGGTGCCCAGAGAAGCTGTGGCTGCCCCTGGATCCCTGGAAGTGTCCAAGGCCAGGTTGGATGGGGCTTGGAGGAGCCTGGGATAGTGGAAGGTGTCCCTGCCCATGGCAGGGGTGGAATGAGATGGACTTTAAGGCCCTTCCCACACAATTCCATCATTCTGTGCTCTTAGCCCATGAGTTTTCTCACTTTTACCCCTCTGATTCCCTCCCTCATCCCATGCCCCTGTGGCTCTGTGGGACTCAGCTGCCAGCTGGGGTTAAGCCCTGACAGTCTGGCACAGTCAGCACCAAATGCAGGGCAGCAAAACGCTGGTAAAATAGTAAATACAGTAAAATTCTGAGCAGGAGATTCTGAGCTCCTCACTTTGGGATGATCCGTACACAAATCACTCACCGGGATTATCCTGTGAGCAGGGGCAGCTCCTCCCACTGCCCCTCTTGGCTAGAGGCAGGATGGTGTTGGTATTTTGCTTCCTGCTGCTTTGTCCAATCTACTTTGATTAGTTTTAGAAGGGTGGAACATCCCCCTATTACCTGACTTCCAAAAAACTCCATTCCCTATTTTCCGTGAGACCTTGCCCATGCATTATGCAGCATTTTCCCCCATGTTTTCCCTCTGAAGTAGCACAGGACTCCCAGGTACTCTGGTTGTACATGGAAGGAATTATTATTATTATTATTATTATTAATAATAATAATAATAATAATAATAGAAAAAAAAATTACGAGCTCATTGAAGTGAGCTTGTCCTAATTTTGTCTTTCCACCCAAAGGCAAAGGCCAGGAAAAATGAGATTGGAAACCTTGTCTCCAGAACACACAAGGTGAGATCTCATGAAGGAAAACTCCAGCTTCTCTTCCTATGAAAGAATGGAGTCTATGTGAAGTGTTTACAGATTAAAAAATCAATTTAAAAGCAACAAATATCACAACTTTCATTTTTTATCCATCACCCTCAGGGTCTCTGAGTTTTCTCTGTAACTATGGATACTAGGAACAGATTTGGGGTTTTTTTTCCTTGTTGTTTGGGGTTCTGTTCTAATTCATGTTGCATGTTCATCATTTTAGGAGAATGTTAAATATCACAAGATGGCAGTGAATCACAAAGCTGCAGCATTCCCCTCTGCACAGGAGCAGCCACGTTCTGCAATTACAGATTTCTTTCTTTTTAACCCCAAAAGCAAATCCAGATCATTAATACCAATCTGTGGCTGCAGGGATCCCTGCAAAAAAAAAAGCTGATACCCAGGGAAGTCTTGTGCCTGCAGCACTGCAGGGTTGGGACTTCAATTCTTTTCGTCTTCTTTGCTACAAAAGAAAAAGTAAAACAAAGGAAGGGGGAAACATCTCCTTCCTGCCCTAAAGACAAAAGAACATTTTATGATCTCTCTGCATACATCTGGAGTCATCAAAAGTGACATTTTCTGTCCCTGGGGACGAGGTGGAACAAAGAGTGGCATCAGCTGGCCTGGGATAAACCCCCCACACCTGGGGTGCCCCAGCCCTTCCCAGCCCACCTGGTCCAGGTTTAGCTTTTCCTTCCTCACCCATCCTGGTGTTCCAGGCCACGCTGGACACAACCTGGAGCAATCTGGGCTACTGGAAGGTGTCCCTGAACCAGATGGGCTTTTAAGGTCCTTTCCAACCCAAACCAAAATGATTCTTCAAAAGGCTTCTCATACTGGGATGGACTGGTTTGGTGATGACATTAGAGGAACTCCAGATTTATTCATTGTCCAGTAACCCAGTTTATTTTCCCCCTAGAGTCAAAGACCTGCCCTTCCCTTTCTGAAGTGAACCAGCTGACCTGGTTATCCCTGAATCCCACGGGCCCTGCACTGTGGGATGCAGTCCAGCAGCAGAGAGGCACAATTCCCTTTGGTCTCTCTTTTTCAGGCCTTGTAGTGGCCTCAAAGTTGTTTAAGATGACCTAAAAGCAGGGTCAGAATGGCTGCAGAGGGGATCTCGCTGTGTGCTCAGGTGTGAACTGCAGCAGGGATGGGCACCACCTCCTGGCCAGGTGGATCCAGGGTCCCTGCAGAGGACAGAGATTCCTGGTTTGTCTCAGGGGAAAATTCCTGCCAGCACCGAATTAAGAGCAGGGGACAGAGCAGAACAGTGGCCCTGCTTGAGCCTGGCAGGGGATTCTGGGATCAGGAGCGTGGGTGCCACAGTCACGGAGCAGGACGGGGATATCCTGGTTCTGATGGTACCTTTGGGCCATCTCCCCCACCCAGAAGAGCTGGGGGACGCTGCTGTGGCTTTGTTGTTCCCCGTCCTCCTGCTGGGAAGATGCTCCTCTGGAACGCTGTGTGTGAACTTCTCCCACTTCGCCTGAGCTCTTTGGGAAGGGCAGGGCCCAGGTGTCCGAGGGGATCAGCGGGATCATGGGGCCAGGATGTCCAAGCAAAGAGAAGGCTGGGATGGGACAGCCCCTGCAGGAGGTGCTGCTGCAGCTGGAGCTGAGCTGGCAGCACCAACAATCCAAATTTCTCTCATCTGCTCCAGGGTGGGATGAGGACATCCCACAGGAGCACGGCAGCTCCTCTCCCTGGGTGATGGCGACCAAGCACAGGGTCAGGCTACCCCACTGACAATCATTTAATACCTCGGTGTTTCTGGCCATCAGCACAGGCAATCCCGTGTTCCAGCTCCTGTCACCTTGTCCCTAAAATGATCACTCACAGGAATCCAGGCCGTGTCTCCCATCCCCTGCCCCACGGCGTGTCCCTGCCATCCAACAGCCTGGCACGTGTCTCGTGTCACCTTCACGACCAGAAGCCACCCACAGCCGAGGTTTCCATCCTGGGAGCTGGGATCCCTGATCCCCGTGAGCGCCTGCTGACAGGAAAGATGGGAACGGATGGAAAAGTGCAGCAAAGCTGCAGCTCTTGGTTGTAACCCTGAGGAACGAGGCTGAGCTGTGGCTCCAACACGTCCCACGCTCACTGTGGTGCCTCCACACAGGCAGAGGAACCTCACACCCATCTCCTCCCATCTGCACCCTGTGCTGCCACATGAATTTCTTTGCTGCCGCTTCTGTCAGTGCACTGAGGGAGGGATTAACTCCTTCACAGTGTTCTCTTCCAAGGGCAGCCACTCTTCATCCTGGGGCTGACCTCACCAGCCCTTCAGGGTCCTCCCAGGGAGGCCAGGCCAGCACGAGATGTGCCCAAAGCTCCCAAAATACAACGTGGGCAGTTCTGGGTGTGATCCTGGTTTGTCCCGGCACTGGGGTGGCAGCAGGGCCAGGGCAGTGCCCGTCCCCTGTGCTGGCACTGCTGGGGCACCTCCAGTCCTGGGGACACTTCTGGGCCCCTTGTGACAAAAAGGACATGGGGGAAGGGTCTGGAACACCAGGAGAGGCTGAGGGAGCTGGGAAAGGGTCTGGAGCTCCAGGAATGGCTGAGGGAGCTGGGAAAGGTTCTGGAGCACCAGGAGAGGCTGAGGGAGCTGGGAAAGGGGCTCAGCCTGGAGAAAAGGAGGCTCAGGGGGGACCTTGTGGCTCTGCACAACTCCTTGACAGGAGTGGGCAGCCGGGGGGGGTCGGGCTCTGCTCCCAGGGAACAGGGACAGGAGGAGACGGAATGGCCTCAAGCTGTGCCAGGGGAGGTCTAGATTGGGGTATTTGGGGAAATTTCTTCATGGAAAGGCTTGTCCAGCCCTGGCAGAGCTGCTCAGGGCAGTGGTGGAGTCCCCATCCCTGGGGGGATTTAAAAGCTGTGTGGATGTGGCACTTGGGGACATGGTCAGTGGTGGCCCTGGCAGTGCTGGGTTCATGATTAGACTGGGTGATCTTAGAGGGCTTTTCCAACTTTAATGACTTCACGATCAGGGGTCATGGAATTGTTAAAGTCTTTTTGGCAGAGCCCGTGGACTCAGGGTGACATTCTGCAAGCACCCGGTGGCCCCAGGTGAGCTCTGCTGTGCCCAGACCACTCGGTACCAATGTCCCTGCTCAGGTTTGCGCTGAGCTCTGCCCGGAACATCTCCGACCTGCCCGTGCTCTTCCAAACCCCCCCTCGCCATCCCGGCTCCTCCAGGAGATGGCAGCAGCAGATCTCGCATCCCCCCCTCCCGCGCAGCATTTCCATGGCAACGGCAGCGAAGCATCCCCCAGAGCTTGGAGGGCGACCGCAAGGTTAGGGAAAACCATCGCATCCCGGCACACAGCCCCTCTCCCGGCTTCCCGGAGCTCGGGAAAGGCTGGAAGAACCCACTGCTGCTCTGCTCCTCGCCCACCATTGCGTCATTGAGTTGACAACCGGGGTATTGGGGTTGAATTAACCAAGGCTGCCGAGTTTTACATCTTTTAGCGGGACAGAAAAGCCCCCGGAGAAATCACGCAGCTCCTGGATGCACTGAAAAGGGCAGGACTGACAGCAAAAGCTTTGCAGCATCTTCAGTGCGTAGCGGCCGTCGGCAGGGAATTATTGGCGAGCTTAGACCCTGCTGCTCCTCAGCAGAGGCTCCGGAGTGTTTGGGAAGCTGGCTGCTCGCAGCTTTCCACGCAGAGTAAGCAGCTTAGCACGTGTGGTGTAATCCACGGCCGGGCTCGTGGCAGCAGCAGCGCGGGGAGCTCAGCAGCGCTCGGGGATGTTGCTGCGGGCAGAGCCCGGCTCCCGCAGCACGGGAAGCGCCGCGGCTCGTCCGGGGATGTGCACGGAGAGTTTTTGGCAATTAGGCGCCGCAGAACACGGAGCTGTGGCCAGGGACGTGTCCCTCCGTCTGTGGCCAATGCCGCTCGCAGCGGGGTGAATCCTGGGCAGGTCATGAGCCGAGCTCTGGGATGCAGCTCAGACCTGGGCTGGAAAGCTCCAAGGAAGGGGTTTTCCATAGAATCATGGAATTTGGGTGGGAAAGGACCTTAAAGATCATCCAATTCCACCCCTGCCATGGGCAGGGACATCTTCCACTATCCCAGGGTGCTCCAAGCCCTGTCCAGCCTGGCCTTGGACACTTCCAGGGATCCAGGGGCAGCCACAGCTTCTCTGGGCACCCTGTGCCAGGGCCTCAGCACCCTCACAGGGAGGAATTTCTTCCCAATATCCCATCTAAGCCTGCCCCCTGTCAGTTTAAAGCCATTCCCACTTTCAGCACAAGCGTGCCATCGTTCCTTGGAGTCAGGGCACGGCTTGAAGTGCTGCTCAAGGAGGGCAAGGGCAGTGTTTGGAAGGGGTTGTATCAAGTTCTCAAGGCTGCTCTGTTGTGTCAATAAATTACATTTGTCTGCTCAGTCTGATGCTTTCATCCCTGGAAGTGTCCAAGGCCAGACCTGGGATGGTGGAAGGTGTCCCTGCCCATAGCAGGGGTGGAACTGGATGGGCTTTAAGATCCCCTCGAACCCAACCCCTTCTGTAATTCCAGTGTTATTCCCCTCAGCACTGGGGGGATAACCCAGCACTCCTGATTTGTTCTCAGTGGTTACCCACAAGCTGATCCCTGGAGCTGGGTCATCCCTTTTTTTCCCCCCCAGCAGAAACCAGGAACAACACAGATCCTGTCCCAGGGCCGCTCTCCAGCTGCTGGATGTTTCCCTTTGGGATTCAGCTCCAGCGAGAGGTGCTGACCGTGCTGGTGTCACCCTGCTGGGACCTGACACAGCACAACCAGGCACTGCCCTGCTGCTGTTCCAGCCCTGCTGACCAACTGCTGTGATTTCCAGTCCCGGAGAGGGACTGACACAGCAGATGTGACCCCACAGAAAAACACACATCATCATCATCATCATCATCATCATCAGGCCTTTGGGACCCTTAGGAATCTGCCAGATGGCTCCTACTCTTGTGCAGTTTCAGGTTTCCTCTCTGGAAGGATTACACCTGTTTTCCTTTGGAAGTTTCGTTGGACAGATCCTGACTCGTTTTGTTTTATAATTTGAGCAGCTCTGAAGGGCTGCAGCTTCTACCAGCTCAGCAGAGGGTGAGGTGGCCTGTCCCAAGCCATGTCCCCACGGTCTGGAGAGCCAGGAGTGGAGGAGGATGGCGCAGGGGCAGGACAGGGACCTCAGCTGTGGTGCCCAGCTCCACAGGACCCGGTCAAGGAGAGTGGGAAAGGCACAGCTCAGCTCCCCCGGGCTGTTTGGTCGCTCTCCAGAGATGCTGCATGTCTTTGTCTTCTTTTTCCCCTTGCTAATTTTCCCTGCTGTCATTATTTGCCTGACTGGCAGAAAGGATTCGCACTGAGTTAGCAGAAGTTTATTCACATGCACACTCATCCCAGAGAGCTGCCACTCACCAGCACGCCGAGATATTTTGGGTAAATTGAAATGGAATAGAATAAAGCCAGAATGCAAAGCAAACTGCTTGTGCAGGCAGCAGAAAGCACCGGTGCTCTTTGCAAAGGACCTTGGTTTTCTCTGCTAGAAGGTTGATTATGCCAGGAAAATCATCTTGCCCACTGTCCAAAGCAGTCTGAGCTTTATTTTTAATCTCTGAGGAGCTTCACAAACACCCAGGCCAGCCCAGCTGTTTGTCTTGTCCTGAAAACCCACCCAAGGAATATCCCCAGCCCCTGGACCCGCTGGCAGTGACCTGACCCATTCCCTCAGCCTGTGGGGCTCCTCTCCGTGTGGAAGAGCAGAAAAGGGACAATTCCAACACAAAAACGCCCCCCTAAACATCTCCTGGAGCTCTGTAGTGAGGATGTGGGGTCACCCCACATTTCACATGCCCAGGGATCAGCTATAGCAAGGGCGGGGGGCTCCCTCCCTCACAGACCACAGGGACTGGGCTTCACCACTTCCCCGCCCTTCCTCCCAAGCCCAACCCCCTGTGTCTGCTCCAGACAATAAACTTGGACAGAAACGTGGCAGAAGGATCTTCTCCAGAGGGTTTGACTCGTGCCAGCAGTCCTGTTGTTCTCCCAACCACCAGAGCTCAACAGGGAACATCAAATCTTTGGTTTGATGGAGCCTGTTCTGAGCCAAGGCCAGAAAAAAAGGGAGAAAAAGGAGTTTTTCTTCCTCTGCAAGGCTTCAATCAGGCTGTCAGGAACCACATCCCTCCTCTCCACCTCTGGATATTGAAGTTGGCACGTTCTTAAGATGTCCAGACACCTTCTGTGAGGAAAAATCCTACACTGAGCGGAGTGGTTGCAGCTGGGCTCCCATGGCTCTGTCCCTGCCAACAGCTTTAAATAAAAATGTAATTTTGAACATAAAAAGGGCAGGAACCCGCCAGGATGGGAATGACCTGTGCCACCAGAGAATCCAAGAGGTGCCTTGGGTAGAGAGGGGATTCTCCCAGGTCTCTGGAAGCAGGTCACGATGGGATGGTGTCAGGGCAGATCCCAGGGGGACAGAGGGAGGCTTCAGATGCGTTCAAAGGCTGTGCTGGAGGCTGAAATGTCTCTGCTTCACTTTTCCTCCCTCTCCACCTTCCTGGGAGAGTGTCAGCAGCTGGGAAAACATTTTGGCCGAGGTTTGGGCATCCTATTAAGATCCTGTTAAGAAAGACGAGCTGGAGCCGACACTGGGGACGGAGAGGGAAGGACACTAAAGGCCCAGCAGGTTCCAGTGGGGAACAGGGTCTCCCCAGAGTGAGGGACACCAGCAGCACCCCCCCTGTGCCCCCCCCCCAGCTCCTCCCAGCCCCGTGGCTGCTGTCACACCTCGTCCTGGGCCCTGCAGCGACGTGAGCTCACGGGCTGAGCTGAGCCAAGCACGACACACCCTGGCTGAGGCCGTTCCCAGAGGAGATTTCCAGCCCCAGAGCTGCCGTTCCCCGCCAAATGCAAATCCCTGGCAGTGCAGCATCCCCGTCCTCTGGTCCCTTCGCCGGGAGCATCCCCACCTGCATCCCTCCATCGGTGACACCTGAACTGGTTGCCATGGGAACCGCTGGGCTGCTTGTCTCCCCGTGTCCTGCCCGACGCTCTGCTCCCCCCAGCACCGGATGGTTGTGGTCTGAGGTGCTCAGAGGAGCCGTGGTTCCCCTGCACGCCTGGCGGTGGAGCAGCCCCCGGGCTGGGAATGTGCTCCCGGCTGGTGATGCTGCTGGAATGAGTGGGAAGTGAGGGCAGACCGGGGTCACAGCGGACCCCACGAGTATTTCCCAGCTGCAGGTGCTGCTGGCGGAGCTGGAGGCAGCGATTCCCGGCTCTCCCGAATCCAGGGTTGTTCACATCTGTACCTCCTGGGTGCTGGTGGGGATATGAGTGAGCAGAGCCAGCTGCTACGCCGGCCAAATATTGCCAGGAAGCCTCTCATGTGGAAAAAAACCCTAAAGCCCACCAGGATCCACCCCCTCTACCCATCCCCGATACCAGAATATTTAGGGGTGTTTTTAAGAAAGCTGCAGAGGGTGTTGACTCTGATTAATTTCAGGGTGAGGTTGATGCTGTTGGGCAAAATCCCAGGGAATCATGGAATCACAGAACCATGGAGTGGGTTGGGTTGGAAGGGACCTTAAGGATCATCCAGTCCCACTCCTTGCCATGGGCAGGGACACCTCCCACTATCCCAGGTTGCTCCGAGCCCTGTCCAACCTGGCCTTGGACACTTCCAGGGATCCAGGGGCAGCCCCAGCTTCTCTGGGCACCCTGTGCCAGGGCCTCGCCACCCTCACAGGGAACAATTCCCTCCCAATATCCCATCTAACCCTGCCAGTTTGAATCCTTTCCATTATCCCCACACTTCTTTTACGACACCAGTTTGGGATTTCGCTCTGAATTGTTCTGGGAATCCTCGCCCTGTGATGAGCATAGCTGGGAAGATGAGGCCAAGGCCGGTGGGAAGGCAGGGATCACTCAGCACCTCAGCTTTTATCCTAAGGAAGACCCCAGGGAAAAGCTGTGCTCAGGGCACGCAGGAAATCCATGGAGAGCAACACCTGGTTTCCTCTGGAAACGGGCTAAAAATAAGCAAAACCTAAAAAATATCTGCCTTAAGCCACCCTAAAAACATCGCTCTGGTTTGTGGTGAGGAACCAGGGTCCAACAACACCCAGGGCATGAAAAAAAAATGAGTTCCTTGAACCCCTTTCTGGCTGCAGTGGGATGGGATGGGATGGGATGGGATGGGATGGGATGGGATGGGATGGGATGGGATGGGATGGGAAGAAAAGGAGATGGGTGAGGTTGCACATGAAAGGCGTGGAAGCGAGGCCAGGAGAAGTGCCAGATGTCCCAGCAGATGTGACAGCCCACAGCCAGTGCTCCCCAGAATCAGCCACCCCATTTGGGGTGGATTTGGGATTTGGATTTGGCAAAGAGGGATGGGGCCTTTCCTCTGCCTCCACCCCCCCTCTGTGGAGCCCCTCGGGCGTTTTGTCCCAAACCCAGGTGCTAATCAGGGAGTCTGTTGTGTCTAATTAGGACTGGTGACAAACCCCCCCCTGCCCAGCAGGATGATTTCATCCCAGGCCAGGTGTTGGGGGACGGGTGCCAGCTCCACTCTCACGCAGCCAAACTGCTCTTGGCATTCCTAAAACCCCTCCTCAGCAGGCTCTGGGAAGGAGGAATCCAGCCATGGGATCCACCTGCCTGCCTGGACTCTCTCCCATTGCCACCACCTGACTTGCTCCTCTGAAGCCCCTTTTTGGGGGGGCTACGTCTGTATCCCACCCAAAACAGGGTGGGATTGTCCCAAACAGGACCCAATTCCCACTCCTGGTCCGTCCTCCCTCCAGGAAACAAAAGGCAGGAGGAATTTGCCTCGTTCCCGCTTGGCACCGAGGCCAAGCACACAGGTGGGAGCATCCAGAATTCAGGAGAAGGTGAAAATGGGATCTGGTAACGCAGCAGGAAAAGGGGATGAGGGAGGAGACCAGATCTCACAGGATGCTCCAAAGCAGCTGCTGGCTTGGAAATGGGACAAAATCTGGATGTCCAAGGAGACCTGGGACAGGGATCCACCCTTTTCCAATGAGCTGGAGCTGACACTTCACCAAAAGTGGATCAACAGTGGTTTTGTTGACAGTATCATCCCATTTTTTCTAGGAGTGCTGCACCCTGGGAGTGGATGGGAAAGGGTGGCTCAGGCAGGAGTTTTATGGCTTCGGATGAGGGTGGTATTTCCAGCTTTTCCAGGGAAAAACTGAGGGCGGACGTGGCAGCAGCGTGGATACAACTCATTCTCTCCACCGGGGTGAAAACAGCAGCCAGGGTGAGCAAAGGGTGGAATTTGGGGAGCAGGAAACGACCAAACCGGAGCATCCACTGGAGGAGAAGTGGCCCTGGGGAGCTTAATTAGCCCAGCAGCTCTCCAGGCATCGTCAGGGGATTATTGTCTCGTTGTTGTGGCTGTCCCATTGGGAAGGGACGGTTCCAGGGCTTCCTGGTGAGACGGGGCTCTCCCTGACCTCCGGGGCACGGCTGGGTGGAGGCAGAGGGGTTCTCAGGGGTGTCCTCTCCTCCACGGGGACAGCAGCAGGGATGGGATGCCTTAGGGAGCTGCAGGACACCAACCTTCCTGCTCAGCTGGGGAAGGGGAAATCTTCCCCCACGGCCTCGTCCAAACGAGGCAGGTTTGGCTCTGCTTTAATGACGAGCTGAAGCTCTGCGTGGGAAGCAAACGTCTCCTCCCAGGGATTTCTTTTTCTTCGGAGCAAACTCCGTCAGTTTCCACCCAAGATGCGTTCGCAAAGTTTTCAGCACGCTCTGAGTGTGGCTCTGCCCAAATCCAGGGCAGGGAAACCGAGGCACGGAGCAGGATGTGACAAATGCTTACAGTGACACGTGGGGGGACCTGCCCAGGACAACCCCAAGGAGGAGTTCAGGGAACCTCTGACATCTAAAATGCTGCAATGGATTCTAGAATCATGGAATCACAGAGCGGTTTGGGTTGGAAGGGACCTCAAAGGCCATCTCATTCCACCCCCTTCCACCATCCCACTCTGCTCCAAGCCTTGTCCAACCTTGGACACTTCCAGGGATCCAGGCACAGCCACAGCTTCTCTGGGCACCCTGTGCCAGGGCCTCCCCCACCCTCCCAGGGAACTATTCCTTCCCACTATCCCATCTAGCCCTACCTCTGGCAGTGGGAAGCCCTTCCCTGTGTCCTGTCACTCCAGACCCGTATCCAAAGTCTCTCTCCAGCTCTCTTACAGCCCTTTTAGGTACTGGAAGGTGCTGGAATGTTTCCCTGGAGCCTCCTCCAGGCTGAGCAATCCCAGATCTCTCAGCCTGTCTCCAGAGCAGAGAGGCTCCATTTTCTCCCCTCGTGGCCTTACAGGCTCCCTACTGAGCACATCTCTGCTCTCCACCTGCTGTAAAAGGTGATGGCTGCCTGATTACTTGACACCAGACCTCCTGAAGTCCTGGGATCGTGCATTTCCCTTTTAGGAAGGAAGATTTGTGGGCCAGAGGGCAAGAAAAAACCCATAAATCTCAGCTCTTATTTACCACCTCTCGCTATAATCCCCCTCTGAATGACACAGCACTCACAGCCCGGGGAGGGGGGACTCTGCAGAAGGAAGCCAGAGGTGTTTCCCGGTCCAGCTGTGCTGGATTCCCACACAGAACCCCCCTCCTCTGCCCATCCTTCTGTTCCTGGGTGTCCCTGCAGTGGGGGTGACCCGGAGAACTCGGGGTTCTCGTTGCTGCTCCGCTGCCCCGGCCAACCCCGGCAGCGCCGCGATGCAGCCGAGGCTTGCACAAACTTTCCAGCTGCAGGAATTAATGTTTTCAACAGAAGAAAAAAAGCAGGAAGCACAGAGGGCAGGCTCGGGGCGTCTGCCTCGGAGCAGGTCTGTGTGAGGCAGGCTCAGCACTCGTTGTTCTGGCTGCCTTCGCTGGACTCTGCTGGCACTGTGTGCGCGTTCACTGTGGGGGTGCTTGGGCTGCCCCGCTGCTTCTCTCCAGGCTCCAGCCTGGGAGAAACCCCCCTGCAGTGTCCCTGCCCACAGAGGGGGTTGGAATGAGGTGATCTTTGAGGTCTCTTCCAGCCCAAACTGCTCTGAGGTTCCATGGCCTGGTGCCTCGTGGGTGCCTGGCGAAGGAAGGACGGTGCTGCCCCAGGGCCACTCCTTTCCTAGGATTATCTTCCTATTCTTCCTCCAGAGCCAGCAGATCCATGGATAACACTCTTGGCTGGGAGGAGCAGCTGAGGATCATCCAGGTGGGCAGCTGTCCCGGACACTGGAGTGGGGCAGATCCTGGGGGAACTTTACCCAGAAAAAAAAGAGCTCAAATCTCAATGCGGCACATCCTGTAGGAGTGGACACACTGCCAAACCAATGGCCTGTTCATCCTATGGATCATCCATCCTATGGGTCATCCATCCTATGGATCATCCATCCTATGGATCATCCATCCTATGGGTCATCCATCCTATGGATCATCCATCCTATGGGTCATCCATCCTATGGGTCATCCATCCTATGGATCATCCATCCTATGGGTCATCCATCCTATGGGTCATCCATCCTATGGATCATCCATCCTATGGGTCATCCATCCTATGGGTCATCCATCCTATGGATCATCCATCCTATGGGTCATCCATCCTATGGGTCATCCATCCTATGGATCATCCATCCTATGGGTCATCCATCCTATGGGTCATCCATCCTATGGATCATCCATCCTATGGGTCATCCATCCTATGGGTCATCCATCCTATGGATCATCCATCCTATGGGTCATCCATCCTATGGGTCATCCATCCTATGGATCATCCATCCTATGGGTCATCCATCCTATGGGTCATCCATCCTATGGATCATCCATCCTATGGGTCATCCATCCTATGGGTCATCCATCCTATGGATCATCCATCCTATGGGTCATCCATCCTATGGGTCATCCATCCTATGGATCATCCATCCTATGGGTCATCCATCCTATGGGTCATCCATCCTATGGATCATCCATCCTATGGGTCATCCATCCTATGGATCATCCATCCTATGGATCATCCATCCTATGGGTCATCCATCCTATGGGTCATCCAATAATGGTCCATCTTGTACAGTGTCCAACCTCTGAGAGCAGGGAAGAGGGGAACGAAACTCCAGCCAGTGTGGAGTGATTATCCACAGCCTCCAGCAACTTCAAATTCAAACAATTCCCGAGGAACAGTCACAGAATGATCACAGAACCATGGGATGGTTTCAGCTGGAAGGGACCTCAAAGTTCATCTCATTCCACCCCCCTGCCATGGGCAGGGACACCTTCCACTATCCCAGGTGGCTCCAAGCCCTGTCCAGCCTGGCCTTGGACACTTCCAGGGATCCAGGGGCAGCCACAGCTTCTCTGGGCACCTTGTGCCAGGGCCTCCCCACCCTCACAGGGAAGGATTCTTTCCCAATATCCCATCTATCCCTGCCCTCTGGCAGTTTAAATCCACCCCCCCTTGTCCTGGCACTACTTGCCCATTTAAAAAGTTGCTCTCCCTCTTTTTCACAAGCCAGAGGTGGAATCTTTGTCTGGAAGAGCTTTTTGGGATTATCAGGTGCTAAAGGTTTGGGATCCGTGTAAATATTTTATATTTGCAGCATCCCTCAGCAGTAATTCCTTGTTGAGCTGTACAGGGGACGGGCAGCAGGTCCCTGCTCTCCCCGAGTGTCACTTGGTGGCTCATTTGTCCCCAGCTCTGTGTCCTGACAGAGTGGCCAGCCAGGAGTTGTCCACGTCCATTTTCCAGCCACTCTTAATTTACAATTCCCTTCCATCCCATCCAAATCCCCCTCAGTCACCCCTCCAACAGGAGCTATCCCTTATCTCTGAACCTTCTTTTACTCCTCTACGCACCCTCCCCCCAAATTCCTCACGAGGGGTGATCAGGATGAACCCAAAGCCCATCCGAGCATTCCCGGGGAGAGCTGGAAGACCCCAGGGAGCACGTGGGCAGCCCTCTGATCCCTTACATAACCCCTGGCACTGTTTGTTTTTCTTTCCTGACTTGGATTTCGTTGTGCGCTTCTCCCGCGCTCGCTGCTCCTAAAGCCGCTTAGAACGGCGCTAAACCCCGGCTTAGCCAGACGCTGCTCCAGTCCTGGGTGGCTCACTGAGCACTTTCCCTGCAAGAAAGAGCCTCCCCCCTCCTCCCAGCATCCCAAAAGGATGGGACTAGCTCTGCCACCCCCTTCTCCCTGTGCTCACCCACCACCTCTGCCACTGAAGGGCTTTTTTTTTTCCTCTTGCTGAGACAAGATTCGATATTTTTTTGTTTTCTCCCCCTGCGTGGTGACTCTGATTTGGGACCTGCTGCCCATAAGATGGACAGGTGGCCTCCTCAAAGGGTTGGCCAAGGTCTTGGTCATCCTCAGAAACACCAGCCAGCCAAATTTCCCCCCCAAAAATAAAAATCCCAAACTTGCAGAGGTAATGGCAGCTCAGGCTGAGTGTGGGAATGGGTGTGCAGGGGACACTGAAGTCCTTTATGAGGTCCTGGCTGTTTTTCTGACATAACCTCATCTTGCCAGGGAATTTTTCATAAAACACAAGGTGTCCTGCTCTTGCTTTGTGCAACGTCGTCCTCTGAAGCCTCTGTTGTGCTATTTATGTGCAAACACACTCAACAGATGCACACACACCTTCTCTGTGCAATCTCACCTGCTAAACACCCCTTGCTGCGGCAGGTCAGGAGTTTTGGGGCCTCACTGAAACCTCTTTGCTCTGCAGGGTGACTGTGTAGAAGCCCCTGGTCTATCCAGGTCTTTCTTACCAATGCCTGCGTCTTTTTTTGGAAAGCAAATGAATTTTTTCATGTGCCCAGGAACAAAAGCAGTCCCTGGGTTTTGTATCTTCTCCTGAAGAGCCCGACCAGTTTGCTGCTGGGAGAGTCATGGGGTCTCCTGAGCTGGAAGGGACCCACAAGGATCATCAATCCAACTCCTGGCCCTGCACAGGACAATCCCAAAAATCCCACCACAGTGTTGCCCAAATGCCTCTTGAACACAGGCACAGCCAGGAGCTGGGACACAGCAACGAGCTGAGGCAGGACATTTTTAAAGCCTTCCCGAATGCTGCAGCTTCCCCAGCCCCGTTTCAGACCCTTCTCCCCCCAGACCAGTCCCAGAGTGGTGGCTCCAAGGGCTCAGCTTGGAGGCAACTTCTCCCTTTGTGATGCTAAACATCAAGGAAGGGATAATCAAATTATAGCCACGCGATTACACGGACGAGTGCACGGAGCACCCCAGAGAGATTCGTCCCTTTGGGAAGGCCACTGGATCTCTCAGAGAGGCCAAACACCCTCTGCATTTTGAACAGGGAGTCGGGAGGATTGATTTGACCACCTCGGGTTGCCTTTTTTGAGCAGCCCCGGATCTGCTCACCTGGTTCCCACCGCCACCACGGCGCTGATGTCTCTTCCAGGTCCTTCGCCTCTCGCTGCGGAGTTTTTGGGGTGCTGCACCCCACCCTGAGCCCTCTGCCTGGATCCACGTGGTAGCCTGAGCCTCCCTCCGGAGGTGGTCCCCCCACGCAGCCCCGTTCCAGGGCACAGCCCGTAGGAAGCAGCTGCTTCCCGGCTGGAGCGAGCGCTGCCGGGGCTTACGCAATTATCGGATGAATCAGCAGCACATCTGGGCGCCTGATGAGGCTGCACAGTCACATTTTCCCCTCCATCCCAGCCCGATGAGTTCTTAAGCCCCGGGAAGGCAGCGATCCAGCCCGGGCTGCCTGGCTGCGAAGCGGGAGGGAGAGGAAGCCGGGCTGGCTTTGCCTTGCAGGGGAAATACTAAACGCTGCCATCAAATAACTGGGTCATGTCCCTGTGTCTTCCTGAGCCGGGGTGAGAAATCAGGGCTGTGTTCTCAGACTGGTTTTAGCTTCCCCTGTGCCCGGGAGTGAAGGGGAGACTCCCCTCTTCCTGCTCCTGGCTCCAGGCTTCGAGGCAGAGGGATGCTCCTGAGCTCGGCCCCGCGGCACAGGGCTCAGGTCCTGTAGGGCCGGGATTTATGGGGCCAAGTCAAGGCCAGGGCAGCACAGACAGCCGGGGGCAAGCTCAGGGCGAGCAAAAGGAGCTGCGAGGCTGAGGATGGATAAGGAGAGGCTGGGGATGGAGAAGGGGAGGATGGGGAAGGAAAAAAGGAGGATGGGGATGCAGAAAGGGAGAATGGGGATGGATGAGGGGAGGATAGCAAGAGAGGAGAGGCTGGGAATGGAGAAAGAAAAGATAGGGATGAATAAAGGAGACTGGAGATGAAGAAAGGGAGGATGGGGATGGAGAAATAGAGGCTGGGTATGCAGAAAAAGAGGATGGGAGTGGAGAAAGGAAGAATGGGAATGGGGAAAGGGAGGATGGGGGTGGAGAAGGGAAAGCCTCGCTTGCACTGGAACCACGAGGAGCTGCAGCCAGACTGAACAGGCACCTTCCCCCCTCAACCATCAGGTGTATTTCCCCCAGCCCATCACCCCAATCCCCAAGGCAGGTGAGTCCCCATCCCAGAAATTCTCCTGCCCCCCAACACAGCCCCACCCAAGGTGAGGGATTCTCCCCTGGCAAGTGCCTGGACCCTTTTCCCCATCCCATTTACCACTTCCTCCAGCACACCGCAGACCTCCGGGACCCCTCGGCCATCCCGGCCCCACTCTGGGGGGCTGGAATTGGGGAGCGGGGTGCTGCTGGAGCAGCTCCCGGGGCGCCGTGGCTGCGGGAGGGGCAGCGGCGGGCGGGGGCTGCCGTGTCCCCGCTCGCACAGCCGGGTGTCACCGCGCATCACCGTCACCCGGCACCGGCAGGGATCGGCCACAAGCAGACAGGACCGCGGGCGGCAGAGGCGATGCGGGAAGAGCATCCCTTCCCCCAGCGCCCCGCTCCTTCCCCCAGCGCTCTCCCTGGCCCCAAATTCAGGCCTTTCCCCGGGGTGCCGGGGGAAAAGGAGGCAGGGCAAGGGGGAGGAAGGTGTTTCGCAGCTGGAACCACCTTCCTCCGCCTGAGGGGTTTGCTCGGTGAGCAGCTCCCCTCTTAGGGGATGTCATTTCCTCCCCTGCCCCCTCGTTTCCCCCTCCGAAAGAATTGGGAGATCAGGTGCAAAATCACGAGAAGGAGAAAGGAGCGTGTGGTTCCCACACCGCCACGGCACAACCGGCCCCTTCCGTAGCAAAAAATCCCCACTTTTCCGAGGAAAAACGGGAAGCTGGGGAGATGTGTCCTCAAACGGAGAGCTGTGCATCCCAGAGGTGAACGCCTGGTCCTTCCCTCTGCCGAGAGGTGTCAGTGAGCCCAAACTGGGCCCTCAGATTTTTGGTCCCTGGGAATCGTTGTCCATGGGCTGCCTCGTTCATCCAGTCACGTCCTGGGGCCACCATGCCCATGGGTGATGGAGGGAAGGGGACACCAGTGGGACACCTCCACGCTCCCATTTGATTTCGTTATTAATAAATAATATTAATTAAATTAATTTTAAATTTCTAAAATAATTACATTAATTGATTAAAATGAAATAATCAATCCTAATAATCCATCGAGAAGTGGTTGATCCGACACAGCTCAGCCACCACCATCCTCCTCTCCCTGAAAGCCGGGAGGAGGCAGAGAAGGAGGGAGGATTTCCCCCTCATGGCCTGCCCTGATTTTCCCACGCCATTTCCGGATTCTTATCTTCGAAGCGTTACACTCAAAATTTAGAAGGCAAAAAGGGAGGAAAACCTTGTGCACAGGGCAGGGAGGTCGAGCTTGCTCTCATCAACCACAACAAACCACGGCATTTTCGTCGGCCTTGTCGCAACGAATCCGACACGAGGCCCCCAAATTATCCAATTACTGCTGATTTCTGTCCCTAATGCAATTATGGCGGTCACACACGGGCTTCCGAGCATCTCCCGTGCTCGCCCCTCCTCAGAGTCACCACAGCAAGTCCTCAGCATCCCAGATTTTTTGCTGGAAGGGGTGAGGGTGGGAGTGAGGCGTGGTTGGTGCTGGTCTCATACCTCACACAAGGACCTGCTGCCGGCACTGCTGGCTCACAGAACCGCCCCTGGTTTTGGTCAGACCCTCGCTGGCTGGCTGGATGTTTTTTAGGCTGAAACCAGGCGGTTGCAAAAGGTTTGGTGAAAGCTGGTGGCCTGGCTGCTGGGCAGACTGGTTGCCACACCAGCAATGCTCATCTGACCATTAGGCAATGTGCTGTTACAGCTAAAATCAGCTAAAAACAGCTAAAAAAAGCTCCATCACAAGCCTGCCAAGGCCTCCCAGGACCTTAGCCCTTGTCTTGCTAAGCTAAATAAGGCTCATGGCCTAAGGGCAGTGGCCTCGCCTTATTTTTGTGCAACCAGGGCATAAAGGCAGTGTTGTGAAGTGATATCCCTGAGTCCTCCCCCGAGTCTGCCCTGGAAAGGGCAGATTTAGGTGGGATATTAGGAATGAATCCTTCCCTGTGAGGGTGGGGAGGCCCTGGCACAGGGTGCCCAGAGAAGCTGTGGCTGCCCCTGGATCCCTGGAAGTGTCCAAGGCCAGGTTGGACGGGGCTTGGAGCAACCTGGGATAGTGGAAGGTGTCCCTGCCCATGAAAGGGTGGAATAAGATGGGCTTTAAGGTCCTTCCCAAACCATTCCATGATTCCACAAGTCCTGCATCCTCCTGCAGCACCCTTGGGTCCATCCCACCCTCCATGCTCTCCATCCATCCCTTGGAGTCCACCTGACCTCCGCCTTCCTCTTGGCTCTTGAAGGAGACAGACAACAAAATATCAATATTCACTGTGTTCTTACAGGATTTTCCCAAAATCCCAAACATTAAGGGACATTTAGCATCCTTTGAACGCTAAACAACAAAGCTCTGGTTTTCTTTCATTTTCAGCTTCCTTTGAATATCATTCCTTTCATTCCCATCCCCAAATCCTTTGCACAGTGGGGTAAGTGCCCATTTTCCAGCTGAAATCCCCTGCCTAAAAGAGCCTCAGGCTGCTGGTCCAGAGGATGGCCGGAGCAGGGAGGGCTGGGGAGGCAGAGCAGGAAGGTTTGTCCCCGAGCTGGCTTGGAGGAGGATAAAACACTGCTGCAGTGTGAGGTAATGGCAAGGAGAGATTTTTTTTTGAGCTTGTCAGTAGGAAGCATATGGCTGCCGCTGAGCTCCCAGGCTTATTTAGGATTTAGTGACTATTTGATCTATTTTAATCCAGATGTTCAGCTCATCACATAATGAGATCCCACCAGAGGAACTGTGATGCCTCCCAGACAACCCAGTCCCCAAATTGCACTGGGGAGAAGGAGCAGCTCCACCAAGGCTGAGCGTCCCAGGGGAGCTCGTGGTTCCCACGGGGGTGACATCAACACGCTGGTGTTGGGAGTCCAGGCAGCTGCCCACGTCCTTCTGGCGTCCAACCCAAGCAGTTTCTAAAATCTGAAATCTTCATCTTCAAGCATTTGGAAATTTGGAAGGGTTTTGCCAAAGATGGGATGAGCTTCCCTCCAGCCTCCTTCTCCCTGGACTGCAGGGCTTCCACCCAGCCACAGGCACCATTTCTTCTCCGTATTTTGGTGCAGGGACTGACCACTCCACCTGGAGCTTGGTGTCTCCTCACCTGAGTTCTGGTGTCCGTGCACACGGAATGTGTCAGCTCCCACTGCAGCCTATGGAGATGGAAGGGAATCCAGGCTGGAGTCAGTGGCCTGCTCAAATTGCCACCAGAGGAGCCTCCCTAGGTGCTTTCCAGGAGAAATTATGGTCGGTTTGGAACACTGATTTTCTCTAATTTTGAAGCTGACTCGCACTGTGGGCTGCCCAGAGGGTGACAAAAGCACATCCCATCCTACCAGGGTGACTCCCAAATCCCACTGTCACCACTGCAGGATTTACACTGAGATTTCAAAGTTTATCAAGATTATAAAAGGCTTTCCCAAGGTTCAGCACTGACCCTGGCCAGGTCTGAGGCTGAGGCAGGGACCTGGAGCGGGGGGAGCTGGTCCAGGATGGGTCAGGATCTGGGTGGCCTGGGACAGGAGCCGTGTTTATTTTCGGTTGGCACTGGACCGCGGGAGGATGGAGGTGATGAATGTGTCCTGCCTGCTGCTTCCTGCCCTGCTGCCTCCTCTCCTGCTTCATCTCCAGGTCTCCTTGGGAGGACAGACTGTACAGAAACATCCTCTGGGAGTGCCAGCACTCGGCATCGAGCCCTCCATCAGCTGCAAGAAAGAGCATCTGGCACCTCTCCACGTCGGACACTGCGCCTTTCACAGGGAGATCTGAATAGGGAGGAGGAGGTGACGCCAGGGGACTCGATGTGGACAATTAAAAAAGGCTGGAAGCACCTCAGCTCTGCAATTCCCATCCCTGGAAAGTGTCCAAGGCCAGGTTTGGACAGGGCTTGGAGCAACCTGGGGTAGTGCAAGGTGTCCCTGCCCATGACAAGGGGTGGAATAAGATGAGCTTTAAGGTCCCTTCCAACCCAAACCTATCTGGAATCCTGTGATTCCATGATCTCCCCAGACCCCTGCAGGGTCATGCCAGGGTGCCCTTTGCTGCAGGGAAGCAGTTTTGGTCCTTCAGGACGTCCCACACTGATGCAGAACAGGACTGGTTTCCCCTGGGGGTGATGCCTCAGGACCAGCCCTGGCTTTGGAGATGGAGGAGCTGCACCTCAAGCTGCGTTTGGTAGATCACAGAACCATAGAACATCCTGAGCTGGAAGGAACCCACAAGGATCATCCAGTCCATCTCCCAGCCCTGTACAGACACCCCAACAACCCCACTCTGTCCCTGAGAGTGCTGACCAAACGCTCCTGGAGCTCTGGCAGCCTCGGGGCCGTGCCCATTCCCTGGGGAGCCTGGGCAGTGCCCAGCACCCTCTGGGGGAAGAACCTTTCCCTGATACCCAGCCTTTCAAATAAACAACCCAAAGGATTTCAGGGAATCCTGCCTGGCTGTGATCACTGTTTTCCCCACAATTTTCCTACCCACAGCTCCCCCCACTCCTCACCTCACAATAACTGAGCTCTCCATGAATCTTTCCAAGCAGAGGGTGCTTAAAAGGTGTAAAAAAAAAAAAAAAACCCTGCATATGTTGACATTTAATTAAAGAGATGTGAGTGGTTCACGAGGGATGCAGAGTGCACAGCACTGGGCCAGGAGATGCCCTTGACGGAGCCTGGATGTGCTGGGCTTGGGAGAAAGGGGAGGAGGATGGGAAACCCATTTCAATTAAGATGCTGAGGCATGAAAGCCCTCTTGGCCTTGTTCCTCCTTGCACTAACGACCCTGGATTCCCCTCCTCCATCCCAGGTGGCTGCTGGGAGGTTCTGGCACAGCACATCCTTGTGAGAGAGGCAGGAGGAGAGGGATGGTGCCAGGGGGGTGGAACTGGATGGTCTTTAAGGTCCCTTCCAACCCAAACCATCCTGTGATTGATCCCCTGGTGGAGGACCAGCTCTGCTCTTTGGTGGTCCTGGTGCCTGTGGGGCCCAGGGAGTGAACGTAGGAATGACCACGCAGCATCCTGGGTTTGCACCAGGGCTTGTGTTTTCAGGGAAAACACCACAAATGAGGGGTTTTTTTTTTTCATTTTTGTCACCTCCTGCAGGTAAACTCGGAGCAGGAAAAGCACCTCTATTCTTATTGAGAAGTAAAACTTGTGGCAAACCATCCCTTTCATGTATTTCCAAGGTTTTCTTGCTGGCTTCGAGAGAGCCCGGTGGGGTGAGGCTGGCAGGTCCTTCAGCATCCTTCCCCCAGCTCCTGAGCTGTGAGGAGAAAGGAGGAGCAGCTCCCAGAGCCACGAAAACACAGCCCTGGACCTGCCCCATCCCTCTGACAGCAGCACTCCCTGCTTCTGCACCAGCTGGGATGGGTTTTGCAGGTGCCTGGAGCAAGGAATGGCCATTTTCTTTGAGCTGTGCCAAAATTACCTTGTCCTGGGGAGGTTGATGCGCTCAGGTGGGCTCCTGCTCCCACAGCCCCCAGTCCTGCTGCAGCACATCCAGCCCTGCTGGGCCTGAGTTAATTCCCGATGGTGAGAATTCCTTCCTCACGTCTCCTCTTGCTTCCCCAGGCCGGGTTGAACGGGGCTTGGAGAAACCTGGGGAAAATTCCCTGCCCGTGGCAGGGGGTGGAACCAGGAGTCCTTTAAGGTGTCCAACCCAAACCGATCCACGATTCCACGCTGATTCCCCACTGCTCCGATGCAAACGGATGTGGCTGACCCCAGAACACGAATCCTGAGCTCCCAAAAGCTCCGAGCACTTTGTCCCCGTGTCCCCATCCACGCACGGGAATTCCTGGCCCCCCTGAGCAGCAGCACCCCAGGTACACCCAGCGCTGTTTCCTCCGTGTCCCGGCTCAGGGCAGGGCAGAGATTCTCCTGCCGTGTCCTCCCGGTGTTAATGAGCCGGGAAGTGCCCTTGGCTGCAGGAGGAACCTCCACCTTAATTACCGCGGACAGAGCCGTCCCCGGAGCAGGGCATGTCTAACGGAGGCAGGGATGGAGAGGGAAGGAGATGGATTATCCTGTGCTGATTCACATCGCTGGGAGGTGCTGGCCGTGTCTGGAGGGATGAGAAGTGTAAAGGGGATGGATTCAGTGCCCGGATCACCATAAATGCCGAGGATCATCGGTGTTCCAGGCTGCACCCAGCTCGGGAGTGTGGGAATCCGCACAGCTCCATCCTCTCCAGAGCGTCCCTCCCTTCAGCACAGCCTTTCCCCACCTTTTCCCAGGAGGTGCTGGGGGCTTACGTGGATCTCTGGGCACATTATAAATCGTGGACAATCCTTCCAAGGACCCGGTTCCTCAGGAATTGCTGGTGTTCCCCACCAGTGCTCCTAGGCTGCACCCCTGGAAGAAGAGAGGACAGGCTGCCACGGATTCATCTCTGATTCGGTCCCAGGGTCAGATGAGGTGACACTGGAGGTGGGATCCTGCTGGATCAGGCCCTCCCCGAGCTCCAGCAGGATTCAGCAGAGATTCTGCCAGGCTTTTAATAGTGGACTCCTTCCCCCAGCCGCCCCCAGCCATGGCACGTGCAGATCATCAGCTAAAAGCCTGGTGTGGGCAGGCAGCCCACGGTTGTTTCTCTAAATAAACCTTCCCCTCCCTGGCTGACTCCCCATCTCCCTGCAACGGGATGGATTTTATTCCCTGGGTTGGGATCAAGGCCTGGGCGGCCTCCGGAGCTTTCTCGGCACCAGCCTCGCTCCCTGCAAGGGACCCTGCATCTCCTCGCTCCCTCTGGGGCTCTCTTGCTCCAGCAGAGTCATTTCCTGCCTCCTCCTCCTCCCCGCTGCCAGGGAAATGCAGGACACAGCGTGCCCCGTCAAGTGCTGGAAGCGGAGAAAACTCACGGATCAGGCAAAAAATGTTGCCACGGCCTCTGATAAAGTGGGAAATGCCCCCAGGCCGTGAGTTACCAGCACGGTGCTGCTCCCAAAGCCTCTTTTGCAGTGGCTGGACACCCCCAGCCCCCCGAAAACCTGAGGCATGGGGGGGTGTGGGCAGCCAGAGGAGGCTGGGGGGACCCCACTGGCCCCTCAGCAGGGGGATCTCGGTGCCAGCAGCACTGAGGCAATTTGCTGCCTGGCCCCAGCTCCAGAATGAGATCTGTCATGCTCGACTTGACCTGTTGGCCGAATCATCATTACGTGGGGAATGCTTTTTTTCAGCTGTGTAAAAACAAAGGAAAAGGGGGAGGAGGGAGAGGGACGGTGCCTGGCTGTGTCCTCTCCTCTCCTCTCCTCTCCTCTCCTCTCCTC
>VXAD01008120.1:99976-146696 GCA_013399195.1 Dicrurus megarhynchus
TGAACACCCCCAAGCCCTCCCCGAGCACCGCCGAGCATCCCCCCCGCCCCGAGCATTCCCTGAGCACCCCCTGAGCATCCCAATCCTCTTCCCCAGCACGTGGGGAGCTGGGGAAGGAGGACAAGGCCTGCCAGCGAGCCCGGCACGGATCGTGCTGCCCATCAACCACCTCTTCCCTCTGCTCCACACCCCGTGAATCCCCGCGCAGCTCCGTGCACCACGGGCAGGGAGAGGAGCAGACAGATGCCAGCAGGAAGGCTGCAGGGAGATGTGCAGCGGAGGTAGGAAGGGCGGGCACAGCTGGAGCGGGGCATTTTCTGGCATTTTCTGCCCCACAGCACAGTCCACAGGAGGGGGCGGGGGGGGGATAATGCCAGCAGCTTCCTGAATTCCAGCTGGGAGCCAGCGGCTGCAGTCCCAGCCGGGGGATGCCGCTTCCCCCGCGGGATAACCTTTGGCAACTCCCTCAGCTCTCCACGCTCTGCTCCCAGCACCCTCCAGCACATCCTTCATCCTCAAGCCCGCTCCGGCGGCGGATTGTGCCAGCACGGAGCCCTCCAGGGAGGAGCTGGCATTACCAGGGAGCGCAAGGCACCCCCGGTTTGGGGCAGGCAGGGCTGGGAGGCTGCTCCATCCCGCGCCGCTCGCTCGGCCGTGCCCTCTCCGTGCGCCGGGGGTTTGTTTATGTGTGGCCCTGGTTGGAGCGGCGATCTGCCGTGGCTAAATATAGCAGCGATGCTGTCATCCGAGTTCAGCCTGGCTGGGGAATTTATTTTCTGCAAAGGCTGGGAGGCGAACGGGCTGAAAACAGGCGTGGAAATGCCGGAGCGGTGTGATTCCCTGTCGGCGGTGTCCGGGCTCACGCAAGGGGAGCGGGCACCTTGTCCCGAGTGTCGGCCTTGTGATGGCAGCGGGGAAGAGGAGGAATGTGTGGAGGGGCTGAAATTGTCCCCGTTGGCTCCCCGGGGCAGGGGTGCGCATTTAAAAAGCGGCTCAAGTGCCTGTGTGGCTTCATGTCTCCTTCCAGGGAAGAGATTCCCTCCTCCTCAAACTCTTCCTTGCTGGGTCACCGGGCTGGTGTCCCCAGGGATCGACTCCCAGCCCCCTCAGATCCAAAAGGAGCAGGGAGAGAAGCATCTGCAGGTCCAACATCTGGCTGTAGATGTCTGGGAGGGAGCAGCAGCTTGTCCTACAAGAGGCGGGATTGGGAGAGCCCCCCCTTCCCTGGGGGCTGCAGCATCAGCCTTGGGCATCCCCTGCTGCTTCCATCCCAGGGGCATCACCATGATAAGGGCACCTTTGGACACCCATCCCGAGGAAAAATGGGAAAAGAGGGAGAAAGACAGGTCCCCTGACTTGCAAAAAAAAAAAAAAACCCAGGCAGATGGGGAGGGTGTTTGCCACATGCACTGTGAAAACCACGTTGCATCAGCAGTCGGAGGCACTCGCTGTGTGGTAACTCCACGTGGATGGAGCAGGAATCTGGATAAACTGGCTGCAAAAAAGTTTCTGGAGGGAAAGCAGGAAAGGCAAAGAGTTAAGAGGGTGTTTCTGGAGCTGCTGAAGGGCTTAAAACCTGCTTTCTCCCGAAGAGGAACTGAGCCATGCCCGGGGCTGTCAAAGAAATCCAGCAAAGAAAGGGTGAGACGAGGAGATTTCTTGTTTCCCTTCGCAGAGGATCTTTCCCATTAGTCATTCCCGTCACAGGAGCTGGCAAACACGGTTATTATTTGAGGGATCTGAAAGTGAAATGGAGGCACGAGGTCAGGAGCCCAGACATCCCTGCCCTCGGGATTGGGGAGCAGGCAGGGACCCCCCCCCAACCCCTCTGGCTCCTCCACACCTCTGCTCCCTGGGCAAAGCTCCGTGCTGGGCCACTGGATCCATCCTCAGGTTGTGGGAGCCCTTTCCATGGAACCTGGTCTAGGGAGTGACGTCCCTGGTCCCTCCCATCCCAAACCATTCCAGGATCCCACGATTCCCGCAGGACACGGTGCCACCAGGAGCCATAGGGAGGATGGGATGCTTCATCCTGGAGGTGGTGGTGGACCAAGCACTTGAGATCCTGCAATAATCCTGGTGGTTCCCCAAAGCAGCCAGAACTCAGCTCTTCCATCCCCCCACGGCCCCAGGCACAACTTTGGGGGGGAAGGAGCAGGCTGAGCCCCACCATGGGGGGCAAGAAGGTCCATGGAGCTCCCTAAACAGCCAGGAAAGCAAACAGAACTGCTAAGGCAGCTATCAGGAAACTGGGATGGCTCACGCCTTGTGATCCAGGTTTGGCTGGAGCCAAGAGCTCTCCTGGCAGAGAAAGTCCCCTCGAGCCGTGGAGGAGCTGCAGGAGTTCCTGCAAGGCTGTAAGGCTGGGAACCAGGCTCCCAGGGATTTTGGCTGCGTTTCCATCTCACAAAACTGGGGGGTTTTGCCATGAAGATGTGGGTCCTGTTAGCTTTACCTGGTTCCTGAGGCAGAAGGATGAGTTTTGTCTGAGCCCAACATGAGCCTCTCTTTCCCTCAGGGCCAAATCCCAATCGTGTGCCAGCGAGATGCTCCAGAGCCAGCAGGATGCTCCAGGTTTAGACAGGTGTAACCCCAGAATGCCAGAATCGTTCAGGTTGGAAAACACCTCCGGGATCACTGAGTACCAACCTTTGGCCAAACACCAGCACCCACTGCCCCAACTAAACCACAGCACTCAGTGCCACGTCCAGTCATTCCTTGGGTAATTCCAGGGATTGTGACTCCACCACCTCCCTGGAGAGCCCTTTCCAATGCCTGACCACCCTTTCCATGAAGAAATTCTTCCTGATCTCCAGCCTGCCCCTCCCCTGGCCCAGCCTGAGGCCGTTCC
This sequence comes from Dicrurus megarhynchus, assembly GCA_013399195.1. Taxonomy (NCBI): domain Eukaryota; kingdom Metazoa; phylum Chordata; class Aves; order Passeriformes; family Dicruridae; genus Dicrurus; species Dicrurus megarhynchus. The sequence goes on from VXAD01008120.1 coordinate 102,828, forward strand.
CTCTCCTCCTGTCCCTGTTCCCTGGGAGCAGAGCCCAACCCCCCCCGGCTGCCCCCTCCTGTCAGGGAGTTGTGCAGAGCCACAAGGTCCCCCCTGAGCCTCCTTTTCTCCAGGCTGAGCCCCTTTCCCAGCTCTCTCAGATGCTCCAGACCCTTCCCCAGCCCCGTTCCCTTCCCTGGACACACTCCAGCCCCTCAATGTCTTTCCGTGAGGTGCCCAGAGCTCCCCCCAGGACTGGAGGTGCCCCAGCAGTGCCAGCACAGGGGACAGGCACTGCCCTGGCCCTGCTGCCACACCATTCCTGACAAAATCCAGGTGCCACCGGCCTCTTGCCCACCTGGGCACACCTGGCCTCATGTCCAGCTGCTGCTGACCAGCACCTCCAGGTCCTTCTGCACCAAATGGGCGATGGAACCCGTTCCCTTTGCAGGGAGCCCGGGAAAAAGGCAATCAGATCATTAACACATGCTGCTCTTCACACAACCAACCTCACAAATATTTATCAGCTGGAGAAACACACGGGCTCGGAAGTTGCCAAGTAACATAACAAGAGGCGCTTTTAAATAAATATCTGCGCGTCTGCGGGTGACGAATTAACCAAATCCCTTGGTATGTGGCCCAAAGATATGTTTTCCTCTGGAAGCCCAGCACCAGTAATAAAAATAGTGATCCAAGCCAGGAATGAAAACCTGGGATAAGCAGTGACTGACTGGCTGTCCAGCACTGGAGGAAATTGGGAAGGTCTGGGAGTGATGCCCAAGAGATCCGTGCCTGCCAGGGACAAGTTGGGAGCAGGATGGGATGGGGGTGGTTTATTTTGCAGGGGAGGTGAGAACGAGCCCAGTGCACCAGGCTGGGTCTCATCCTGCAGCCACGACCCTCTCCTAAACACCCACAGGACAGATCTTCTCTGTAGGCTCAGGATTTCAAAGTACCTTGTTGCTGTAGACCCTGGTTCTCCACGTTCCCTTCCCTCCAGCCCTGAGAAGGTCCATTGGACCTCTTCCTCTCCTATCCAGGTGGGTATGTCCCATAAATCCAGCAGGAATATTGCTTGCTCCAGCCTGCCCAGGTGTGTTCTGCACTCCCCAGCTAGCCAGGGTTTCCCTGTTCCTAAATCCTAGTAAATCCTTACTGTGAGGTCAGTTTGCAGGTTTTGGGGGTTGTTAGGGGGGTCAGTGCAGCCACAGGAGACCAGGTGGGTTTGCAGTGAATGGAAATCTCTTGCCCAGTTCCTTCTTCCATGGGGAAACTCTGGCTTGTGGGGTTGGGATTTCATACAATCATGGAATGGTCTGGATTGGGAAAGGACCTTAAAACCCATCTCATTCCACCCCCTGCCACGGGCAGGGACACCTCCCATTATCCCAGGTTGCTCCAAGCCCCATCCAGCCTGGCCTTGGACACTTCCAGGGATCCAGGGGCAGCCACAGCTTCTCTGGGCACCCTGTGCCAGGGCCTCCCCACCCTCACAGGGAGGAATTCCTTCCTGATATCCCATCCAAGTCCCTCTCCAGCTCTCCTGGAGCCCCTTTAGGCACTGGAAGGTGCTGGAAGGTCTCCCTGGAGCCTTCTCTTCTCCATGCTGGACACCCCCAGCTCTCCCAGGCTGTCATCTCGTTTGGTGGAGATGTTCCCATACACACCCACCATCTCCCCACCATCACCAGAGGGCTCGGCCTGAGGGCTTTGCAAGCGGGTTGTCATTTTGGGGCTATTTGGGGTCATTTTGGGGCCATTTGGGGAGTTCTTGCCTGAACCAAAACATGAGGAGACACAACCTGGACACGGAGCCGGTTGGCAAAGTCAACTGGGAGAGTGGTTTTTGGGGGGATGGACACTGCCCAGTCCCAGCGGGCCCAGGTGAGGGGGTCAGAGGACACCGACTGGCCGAGGTGACGGTGGTGGGTGCTGCCCAGGGCAGCTGCAGGTGCCCCATCCCTGGAAAGGCTGGAATGTGGGAGCTCCTCCCCGCGCTCCCAGCCACAGCAGTGCCCCTGGGCACGCGCTGGAGATGATGCTCAGGGGGAGGTCGGAGCTTTTATTAGCCCAGCTGCTGGAGCTGGAAAAAACAGCCCAGCTTTCGGGCACAGGAGCTCCTCTCCTTGTCCCCGCTTTCTAATTATATCAGCTGATCTAGCACAGGCTCCTTCCACTCCCCACGGGCCGCTGCCTTCATTACAGCCCCGGCTCTGCCCTTGGCAAGCCATCCCACCGGAGATGTTGGGATGGCAGGACCGGCTGTGTCACCTCAGACATCTCCCTGCAGTGCGGTCTCTGCCTCCAGCACTGCCAGGAATGGCGAGGGGACGAGGGACAGGGGACAGGGACATGTTGGTATTTGTTTTGGCCAGGCTGCGCTCCTCAAGGTGGCTCAGAGACACCAGGGAGGAAAAGAGAGGATGAAAACGTTCCCCCAAAAATCATCGGGGATGCTGGGATGAGATGGGCAGAGCTGCATCCCCACGGGCCCCTGCACCCCACGGCTCTCCTGCCCAGGGGAGGGGGTCCCTGGTGGTCCCTGCCCAGGGGAGGGGGGCTCTGCAAAGACCAGCACCCGTTCTTGGTTCAAATCTCTCCCTCCTCCAACAAATACCTCTCTCAAAAGGTCTCTGCTAGGAAAATCCTCATCTCCACCCGGTGCAGCTCAGCAAGGACATCAACACCCGTCTCCACAATGCTCGTGCCAAGCTCAGGGAGACCCTGATGTTCTCCCAGCTCCTCCGGTAATGTGAATAATAAATCACTGCTGCCGAGCTGCTGCCCGGCCAGCCGCTGCACAGCAGGAGTTTGCTCCGCTCCTTCCTCCCGCCTGCCCCACTTTTCCTCCCTCCCGGTGCTTTTCCAAGCCCCAGGGCTTGATCTCTTTGGGATCAGGGTGTCCCCAACGTGCAGGAGTGGTTTTAGTGCTGGTGAGTCCCAAGTGGAAAGTTTTTAATCTGTTTTGTTCCCTGCTACTGGCACTTGGTGCCGTCCTCGGCACATTCCTGAACCTCAGTTCCCCTCTGCTGGGCTGCACTGCAGCCTCCCAAGGGATTGTTTGGAATGGGAGCTAATCTGGGGACTAGGATGAGGTATTTCAAAACCCGGTCTTGTGGTTAAAGTGGCGAATGTGCCACCTGCACGTGTTTGGGGTGGGTAATCCCCCTGCCTGTTTTCCAGCAGAGCCCAAACTCATCTCCTGCAGCTCAGGAGGGCTTTGGGACCAGCCAAACCAACCCAGGGCCTGTTGACATTCCTCAGTGCCAGCCAAGAGCTTTGCCTTCCCCCTCCACGCTCTCAGGGGCCCAAATTAGCTTTTAATAATAATATTTCATATATTAAAAAAAAAAAAAAAAAATCCCCGGGCAAACAATCCGGCCTCGGCGCCCGCCGGGACAGCAAACACTCCCCGAGGGGCACCAGGTGTGGTGCATTCCTGATAGCTGGGAAAGAAAGGAGGGATTATTTCCCTCTCCCTGCGATGTGCTGGGTGCGCAGGAGCAGCCAGCCCGGCTCCAGGCACGGCTGGGTTGTGCCCAGCACCGAGGGAGGTGGGTACGTGGCTTTGGGAAGAGGTCCCTCGGCCAAGCCCCGAGCTCCGGAGCTGATTAATGGTGGCGTTTCTTTTGTTCCACGCGTTTCCTCCTGGCGGAGGTGCGGGATTTCAGGCGATGAAAGGGATCTGTTTGTTTTAAAAACAAGTCCTGCAAGTCACCCGAGCGATCCCTGGGCAGCCACCCCGTGCCATGAATGCCCACGTTCCTGGCACAGCTCTCCCAGCATTGTGGGTGCATCCACCACTCAGAGGTTGTTCCTCCAAGCTGGAAATCCTGATTTTTCCTTATTTAATGAAGTTTCCCATCGATCTGTTGATGTCTTTCCCTCTCATCCTTAGAAGGGAAGTTGACGACAAGTAGGACGTGGTGTTACAGCCCCAACCCCGCCTTTGACCGGGACAGAAACCAGGGAAAACCCTTTCCTTCAGCTCTCCACCCCTGGCTTTGGAGTTCAAAGCAATTTTGCACCCCTCCGGGGTTTAAAAGGCAGGCAGAGCTTTGGGCTGCCGGATAATGTTTCTCTGGGCCAGCTGCTGGGATAAAACCAGGGCATCTGTCAGCTCCTGAGCCGGGCAGCCGAACTCCTGCCCGAATTCCAGCGCGACATTAGGGCGGCATCCCTGCGCTCCGAGGGAGGTGACACCCGCACCCCCCGGCACATCCCCGAGGGAGCCGCGTCTCCCCTTCCTGCCCCACCGCCGGGAGAAGAATCCCTTCGTTTCCTTCGGCCGCTTATCCACGGAGGGATCTCGATCCCGGGGGCGAGCGACAAAAACACCCTTTAAATCCATCACAGCGGGCTTAGGGGAGGATTAGCAGATGTCTCTGCGGGCTTTACACCAGGCTGCGGCTCCCGGTGTCCCACCCTCGTGGCCCCAGCCGGCTTCAGGCTTGCGTTTCCCGAAGGAGAAGCGATGGAGCCAGCCTGGCTCAAATTCCCGTCGGGAGATCGCTGCATCCCGGGCCAGCCCAGGCTGGCAACTCGCTTCCGAAAGTGGCAATCGGTTTTCGCCGGAGAGCTGGTTCTGATGCGGCTCGAGGACCTGGATGTCCTGAGAGCTCTTCCCAAGCTGTTTCGCCTTGGAATTTTCCGGGAGGGAGAACCCCCCGCCCCTGCTCCCTCAACTTTGGGGGGTGCCCTACAGAGGAGCCCGAATAATTCCCCAAAGAAGAGCTGACTTCTCCCTCTCACACCAGGCTGGCTGGTGAGAATCGTCCCTCTCCATCATCCCTTCTGTGTTTACAAGCAATTACCTGGATCACTTTCCATTCTCGACACTTTCCCTCCCTAATTTGTCTCAGCGACGGGGTTTTTTTCCCCCCTTAATTTCCCTCCTACTCCCCCACATCCCTTTTACCTCTCCTCAGTTCCCACCCCCGAGGGCTTTTTGACCGCCAGGACTCTCAGGATGGCTCTCCTCCAGCACGCACAAGCTTGCATAATAGCTGTTGACACCGCAACTTCATTTGAATCGATCTTGTTTGCTAATTAGCTGATTGCAGTAATTGGCATGAATTACCTTGGGGGATTCTGCCTCCCCGGGGGTGGCCGGTGGCCGGCGTGTCCCGCATAAGAGGTGGGAATGGCAGCAGTGGGGTGGCTCCTGCTCCAGGGACGCCTCTCGCAGGTATCCCGGTGACTCGTGGAGGTGCCGAGGAGCTTCCAGAGGGGAACCGCAGCCTGGTGCAGGGAATTTTAACTCCTGGAGTGCCTCGGAGCCAACCAAAATGTCCAGAGTAGCTGTTACAGAGCCTAAAAGGGGTTAAAGTCTCTGTTTATGGGGTGAAGGGATGTGACTCTTCGCTCTCCCTCAAAAGCCAACTGGAGATGACTCAAACACTAGGTTAAAGATAAACCAAGTGAAGCAGCTTTTCTCAGAGGTCATCATTCCCTCCCGAAAATTTCCTGCCAAGAATTCATGGAGGATGGAACAGAACAGCATTAGACTGAGCGAGGAGGGAGCAGGCAGTGTCAGGGAGAGTGTCCTCTGATGGCAGCAAATCTTTTGGGGGATCCAAAGGCAGCTTTGGGTGGGAGGCATCCCTGAAAAGCTCTGAGGCTCGGGGGAATTGGGGCGGGATCAGTGAGATTCTCCTCTTCCCGGACTCTTTTTATCTAAGCACCAGCTGCACAGGGAGGAGGGAGCCCGGGAGGACCATCCCTGCCCCAGTCCCTCGGGATCCAGTCAGGATCCAGCACTCCCCATCGTGAACTGCAATGACAAAAAAAAGAGGTGACAGCAAGGGCAGGTAGTGAGTGATAGGACACAGGGAATGGCTTCAAACTGCCAGAGGGCAGATTTACCTGAAATATTGGGAAGAAATCCTTCCCTGCGAGGGTGCTGAGGCCCTGGCACAGGGTGCCCAGAGAAGCTGTGGCTGCCCCTGGATCCCTGGAAGTGTCCAAGGCCAGGCAGGATGGGGCTTGGAGCAACCTGGGCTAGGGGAGGGTGTCCCTGGGGTGAAACTGGATGATCTTTAAGGTCCCTTCCCACCTAAATCATTCCATGTTTCTGTGATAACTGATTTTTCAACCAGAATAACCACGACACCCCCAAACCAAAGCTCCTCACACGGGCACATTTCCATCTGTGGTGCTGCCAGGGTCACCTGATACAAACCTGCCCCCGGTGAGGCTGAAGGAGTCTGTGAAACGCTGTTTTGTAGGAGCCATCTATTTATATTGACAGCTTCCCACGCTCCATCCCTCTAATCCTGCATCCCTTTCTGCCAGCCTAAGCTGCATCATTCCAGCTCTTCCTTCCCCCCATATTTTTTTTTTTTTTAATATTGCCCTGTAATTATCATCTTTCCACTCTTCTGGGATCTGAGAGGAATCCCAGGATTTCTTAAGAGAGGATGAGCAGCAGCCCATACCTCTCCTCGTCCTGCTTCCACGGGACTCTTGGGAGCAAATTAATCTGAACCCGCTGTTTAAAAATGTTTATCCTCAGGCCATGCCATTTAGTGTCTTCCTGGGTTACTAATGGACTAGAAAGCACTTCGTTGTCCCTGTGCAATATGAGAACATCAGCCTGCTTTTCCCAAAGCCAGAAGAGAAATTACTGAGCTTTTTTTCTTTTCCCCCCTCCGTTGTTATCAGCGATTTTCTGATCTCCAGCTTGAGGACAGGCCATGCCGCTGCAGTTATGTCGCTGCTCTTGATTTTGTAAAATCCAATTAAGAGTCGCTTCCTCTGGGTTGTCCCTGAACCTCCAGGTGAGACCTGATGTGGCCAATTGCAAACTGAGTTGTGGAGTAAATTGCATTACTTTACTGAGCCAGAATGCCCACAAGTTTTTGTCCTGGTAGCCAGTGTTGGTTCTGAAGTATTCTGGGTGGAAAAGAGGGAGCCCAAATGAAAACTGAAGTCTCCAAGACCCTTTGGTGGGTCAGGAGGCCGCATCATTAACGAGAGCTTTTATTCTTTACTTTAAGACGTTGTAAACACACAAGAAGCAGCTGGATCCATCTGTGGGGCCCACGGGGATTTGGTGGTGACTTTTATCAGCTGCAGCACAGGGGTGAAGACCCCTGGGAAGGGTCTGGGTCAGACCCAGCTGGGATGGAGCTGGCCAGGGCACAGATATCCCATTTTCCTGCAGCAGAGGAGCTGTGCTGGTGGAGCTGTCACTGAGCAGCTCTGCGAGGGACAAGTGACAGCAGTGGGGGTGGCTGGAGGGGCTGAGCCAAGGGAGGAGCTGGCAGGGGACACGGGGCTCAGCAGAGAGGAGCCCCAGCAGGAGAAGCCGCTGCTTTTCCTCCCCGAAGGTCCTGCAAGGTTGGACACAATGGAATTCCCTCCTCCCTCCCCGTGCCCGAGGCAGCCACGTCCCCGGGAGGAATTCAATGCTGCCTCCGAGTCCATTCAAAACGCGCCAGGGTCAAACCTTTATGAGGCAACAAAGAAAATAAACCCAAAGACAAAAAGCTATTCTGGAGGAGGGCAGGGGAAGGAAGTGGCTCCCAAAATACCAGTGAGAACCCTTCCTTTAACCCCAGCTCTGGGATGGGGGGTGTCTGCTCCGGTGGGACCGAGCACGGGAGATGTGAGCACATCCTTCTGCACCTTCCTCTGGGTGGGAGAGGGCCCCCGTGACCAAAGTGCAAGGTTTTGGGAATGTTGGGTTAGGATCATGAGGATCTGGGTGTTGGAGAGGGGGCAGCTTTGGTGGGAAGGCTCCTGCAGGGAAAAGGTGGTTGGCTGGCACCAAAGGACCACGGACCCCCTCCTCTGCCCCACTCCCTGTGGTCACCACCTCCCTGGTGGCTGTGAGGGCTCCTGGGGTCACCTTGTGGCTTTTAGAGGCTGTGTTGCTCCTGGCTGTGATCCCAGAGGCAGCTGGACAGACTCCTGCTCCCCACACCTCCCAAATAATTTGGGATTTTCCCCTTCATTTCTGTTCCTTAGCTGGGAGCCCTAAGTGAGGCTTTTTGGGAAGGGTATTTTGAATTGTTCCCACGTGGGGTTAAAGCTCTGGCACTCGAGAAGGGGTGGGAGAGGACTGCAAGCTGCAGGAGGGGAATGGGATTCAAACCAGTGACTGAAATCCAGTGGGGTGGGAATGGACCCACACAAGGTCCCACTTCCTGCTGGGCACCTTATTCCAGAGGGGGAGGCACCTGCAGGTACAGAAACCGCCCCTGGCAGGGCTGAGCCCCGAAAAGGACCCCAGGAAATGCCAGGAGAAGCAGAAGAGGGTGAGGATGCTCAGCTCACCATCCTCTGCAGCCCGGCCGTGCTGGGATGCTGACACATCCCAGCGCCATCTCCCACCCCACCACCCCTGCACGAGGGCAGGGCTGTCCCTCCGAGGCTGGCCAGGGGTCACTCTGGCCACTGAGCCCCTGTTTGGAGCAGAGCAGGGAGAGACAATTTCCCCACAGCCCCTGACGTGACTCAGGAGTTTGTGGTCCGTGACGGGTGAGTCAAGGCGAGCGGGAAAAGCCTGGCTATTTTTAGGGCCACTGACATTTGGTAGGGGGGGGTTTAACCCCTCTCCCTCCTCCCTCAGAGGCATCTCTGCGGTGCCTTGCTTGAAGAAGGAATAAAAAGACCCTTCCCAAGGCAAACAGGTGCTTCCCGGGATGAGGAGGTGAGGGAAGCAGGATCACGGTGACCGGGAAGGGGCTGCCAAGAGCCACAGAGACAAAGCACGAAGCCATGCACAGATAGAATCCCAGAAGTGTTTAGGCTGGAAAATCCCTCCAGGATAATCCAGTACCAACCGTTCCCCCAGCACTGCCAAGGCCACCACTGACCCATGTCCCCCAGTGCCACATCCACACGGCTTTTAAATCCCTCCAGGGATGGGGACTCCAGCACTGCCCTGGGCAGCTGTGCCAGGGCTGGACAACCCTTTCAATGAAGAAATTTTCCCAAATATCCAATCTAAACCTCCCCTGGCCCAGCCTGAGGCCGTTCCCTCTCCTCCTGTCCCTGTTCCCTGGGAGCAGAGCCCGACCCCCCCCCGGCTGCCCCCTCCTGTCAGGGAGTTGTGCAGAGCCACAAGGTCCCCCCTGAGCCTCCTTTTCTCCAGGCTGAGCCCCTTTCCCAGCTCCCTCAGCCATTCCTGGAGCTCCAGACCCTTTCCCAGCTCCCTCAGCCATTCCTGGAGCTCCAGACCCTTTCCCAGCTCCCTCAGCCATTCCTGGAGCTCCAGACCCTTTCCCAGCTCCCTCAGCCATTCCTGGAGCTCCAGACCCTTTCCCAGCTCCCTCAGCCATTCCTGGAGCTCCAGACCCTTTCCCAGCTCCCTCAGCCATTCCTGGAGCTCCAGACCCTTTCCCAGCTCCCTCAGCCATTCCTGGAGCTCCAGACCCTTTCCCAGCTCCCTCAGCCATTCCTGGAGCTCCAGACCCTTTCCCAGCTCCCTCAGCCATTCCTGGAGCTCCAGACCCTTTCCCAGCTCCCTCAGCCATTCCTGGAGCTCCAGACCCTTTCCCAGCTCCCTCAGCCATTCCTGGAGCTCCAGACCCTTTCCCAGCTCCCTCAGCCATTCCTGGAGCTCCAGACCCTTTCCCAGCTCCCTCAGCCATTCCTGGAGCTCCAGACCCTTTCCCAGCTCCCTCAGCCATTCCTGGAGCTCCAGACCCTTTCCCAGCTCCCTCAGCCATTCCTGGAGCTCCAGACCCTTTCCCAGCTCCCTCAGCCATTCCTGGAGCTCCAGACCCTTTCCCAGCTCCCTCAGCCTCTCCTGGAGCTCCAGACCCTTCCCCAGCTCCATTCCCTTCCCTGGACACGCTCCAGCCCCTCCAGATGTTCTGCCCAAGCTCTGCCTGTCAGTTCTCCAAGCACTCAGAGGTCTCTCTGAACCTTCTACTATAAAAGCACATGGATCAAGGTTTAAAGCTCCTCACCGAGCCCTGGAGAGCTTCCCCAGAGTTTTCTTTCCTCCTGGGGCTAAGGGCCAAGTGGCATCATGGCACAGCCTTGTCCCCTGAAGCTCCTGGGACCCCTCTGAGTGCAGAGGTGACATCGTGGGATTTGTCCATCTTCCAGCTGGGCCCGGGGACAGCGCTGCCTCTGGGCAAAGCTGCTCCTTGTGTCCAGGGAAACCGCATTTAGGGTGGCCTGGGACGCGCCCCACTGCTGCTCCCGTCCTTACCAGGGAATTCGGGTCTTTAGCATCTCCTCATGGGATAAGCAGCCTTTTCCCAGGGATCCATCCTTCCCACGGCTCGCCCAAAAAAATCAGCCCCCATCTCCCCTTCCCCACCATCCCACCTTCCTGCTGGAGGTGAATTTCTTGTCCTACCGTGCAGATTGAGCTGCTTTCATGACAGCTAATCCATCCTCAGCTTGGAAAATTCCCTGGTTTCATTTAGTTTAGCAAAATATGAGGGTGTTTGGTGGTTTGTGTTTTTTGGGGGGGGGCTTGGTTTTTTGGGGGTTTGGGTTTTTTTGGTTTGGTTTTCTTTTTGTCTGTTTGTTTGGGGTATTTTATTTGGGGGGGGGTTGGGGTTTTTTTTGTTTTTTTGGATTTTGGTTTTGGTTTTTTGGTGGGGGTTTTTTTGTTGCTGTTTTCGGTTTTGTTTTTGCTTTTTGTAGAACCACGAACACAAGCACCTCTCTGGGTTACAACAATTTGAATTTTCACAGATCTTGCTGCACAGTCTGTTGCATTCCTGGGGCACAATGGGGGCACTTAATGTTTTAGGGATAGAAATCAATAGGAGCTCTTGGGCTCGATGATCTTAGAGGTCTTTTCCAACCTTAACGATTCTACCAACAAAGGGCAGGGATAGGTGGAAAAGGGTCAGATTGACAGCCTGCTTTATATTACAATAAAATACACTCCCAAATCTGCCTTCTGTGCAATTTACAGCACATCCTGATGGATTTCTGCTCCATGAACTTGCCAAGTTTCCCCTCAAACACTGAACATCAACTGCATCCCACGGCAGGGAGCTCCCCAGGCCACCAACCACTGCCTGAGGAAGTGGTTTCTTCCTTTTCTCCCTGATTTCTGCCTTCACCTGCTTCCTGATGGTTTTTTTTTTTTGCTAAGAGTTCCCCCTTTCCACACTGAAAAGGAGACAGCTCCACATCTGTGCCTCGTTTGGCCGTGGCTCTGGTCCTGTCTGAAGCGCTGCCCCAAAGCCACCGACGCTCCCGGGAATGTCTGAGCAATTTGTCAGCACAGATTCGTTTAAAAAAAAAAAAAAAACAAACAACCCTAAAAACTACCGAGGAAAAATGCTGGGAATACTCCTGGTGTCTGCACAGGCAGATCCCACGGCAGCCCCTGTCAGCAGCACAGGTGAGATGAACGGCGTGGGATTGCTCCCAGCTCAGACAAATTAATCAGGATGCTGTGCCGGGGTGAGTTCTGTCCCAAATATATGAAGTGCAAGCTTGTAACATGTGCCAAGCTCCTCTGGAGCTTGTTTCACAAGTGCTTCCCATTTTACATGCACGCCTGAGGAATTCTGCTTCCCCGAGCTTGAGGTAGGGATGAGAGGAAAACGGAGGAGGGGAGAGAGCAGGTGGTGCCTCAGCCCAGGCAGCGCCTTCTCCTCTGGCAAATCCTTGCACAAAGCACCAGGAATCCCTGCCTGGAGTTTGGCCACAGATTCTGGGCTGGCTCAGGATGGATGGGCAGCCCCAGCTAGGAATTGCTGCATTCCTTTTTGTGATTCCATAAAATCACAGAATGGTCGAGGCTGGAAAGAACCTCTAAAGGTCATGGAATCCAAGCATTAACCCAGCACCCCTGTGCTCACCACGAAACCATCCAGGAGCTTGTTTTCTCTCCTGCAGATTATTGACAAAGCTGCTTTCTTCCCTTTCTCCCTGCTCCCACGGCACCCTTCCCCACCTCCCTCCTTCCCACACAGAACGTTGTGCCCAGGGCTGTGTCACTGGGGTGCTGAAGAGGGAAAATTTCCAAAGAAGAGCGTTTTGGGTTTTTTTAAAGGGTTCCCCAGGAGCACTGAGATGGAAGCAGTGAGGTGAGCGGGGTTAGGGCAGGAGGGCAAGGCCAGCAGCTTTGTGTGCCCAAAGGTGCAGCCACACAACACAATCCCACATCCTGGGGAGCCCCATCCGTCCCTGAGGTGCTCTGCAAAGCTCAGGTGAGCAATGAAAGCCACAAAGGCTGTACCTAAAGGGGCTAAAAGAGAGCTGGAGAGGGGCTTTGGATGTGGGGAATGGCTTCAAACTGCCAGAGGGCAGGGTTAGATGGGATATTGGGAAGGAATTCTTCCCTGTGAGGGTGGGGAGGCCCTGGCACAGGGTGCCCAGAGAAGCTGTGGCTGCCCCTGGATCCCTGGAAGTGTCCAAGGCCAGGCTGGATGGGGCTTGGAGCCAGCTGGGCTAGTGGAAGGTGTCCTTGAGGTCCCATCCAACCCAAACCATTCTGTGACTCGATGATTTTGATCTGTGATGATCTTTGGGCTGACCAGGGCAATGGAGAAAGGTTTTGTATCAGCCACAGGGAGCTGCAGGAAAAGCACAAGAGGACAGGAGGGCTGGAGCCAGCTCAGCAGAAACATCACAGATTTTTTCGTGCTTGCTGTCCGACTCTCTGGGTTTTGCTCTCCTGGAAAGACCATTTCTGATCACTGACAGATCCAGCAGCTCCTCAGAGTGGCTGTGAACAGGAGCAGAATTATTCTTCTGGGCAGGCCTCACCTCGTGTCCCCGGGGTTTGTCATTCAGTCCTCACAGGGCAGCTCCCAGGTTTCATTAGATCTGGCCCTAAGGACAGCTCTGCTGAGCTCTGGAGCCCTCCTCTCTCCCCATCCTCCAGCTCTCTGCACCTTCTGAGTGGAAATAATGCAAAACTGGGAAACAGGGAGGAGTTGTCACCACCCCCCACTATGAGGCCAGGACAGAGAGGATGTTTTTCCACTCGAGGATGGTTTATCCGGGCTGCATGCACACGCTCTCACACACACAACACAACCATTTTCTCACCAAGCCCTTGGGATTCTGGCACTCCCTCCCACTCTCCCGGTCGTGCACAGCCCCACTTTCCAGCTGAAGTTGTCGCTGGAGGAGCTCCTTTGGAGGAGATGTGGATAAATCTCCTCGCTGTTTTGTTTGCAGCAGAGCTGCTGGCGCTTCCCAGGGCTCCCAGGCTGGTTATGAGCAAATGGAAAACAGAAGGAAACCAAATCCCTGCCTCATCCATCCCCCATCCATCCCTGCCCCTGCCGTGTCCCTCACGCTGCCAGCTTGGAGAGGGGAGCTTTGTCCTGTGGCCATCTCCAGCTCCACATGAAAAGCCCTCCATCAAACTGAGAGCTTTGCAACCTCTGCTTCCATTTCAAAGCCTCTTTTTCCTTTTGCCGAGGATCTGGAGGGATGGGAGAAGTGTTCAAAGCCCAGAGTTGGTTCTGAAGTCCAAAGCTGGGCGAGCAGAAGGGGTTTGTTTTATATGATGGAGCAGAGAGCCCGGGAACCTGTGAGGGCAACACCTCCCTGCGAATCAGGTCATTTATTTAGCGAGGGAAAAAAGCCTTCCCAAGGTTCAGAGCATTAGGGCAGAAATCAAAAAGCGTTTGAAGGAGGAGGGAAAGCCAAGCCCTGGCTTTGCCATCCCTGCCTTCCCGCTGGATCCCCACGGCCTGGCAGGCACCGGGGGGGGACCGGGAAAATATTTCACACACCACTTCAAACCCTCAGAGCCGCCCTTTCCAGGGGGACTGGGGTCAGCTATCACGCTAAAGTCCAAATATTTTCCTGGCTGGCAAATGAAAAAAACCTCCGTGTGTCTGTGCCTGCCTCTATAGCCAACGTACACGGAATGATAAAGCCCCTGGCACACATCTCGCAAGAGCTAATTTTAGAATTTGGAAGCCAACGTGATAATATTTTCTTTAGATGTGTGGTGCAGATGTAATTACTTCTCCGGAGATGCCAGCCGCAGATGACGCAGGATGCCCTTATGTAATCACCTTTATTATGCAGCTGTGGAAATTTTCCCTCCCTGGCCCATCCCCTCAACTCCTTCTTTTCCTTCCTCGCCCTAAACTCTCTCAGTGGCTCCTTCAGAAGGCCATGGGGTGAGGTCCTTAGGCCAGCTGGGAGTGCAAGGGCAGCTCCAGAGAAATCCCATTCCTGGGTTTCCCCATCCATCATCCCTCAGTGAAGGAGCAGAAGGAGTTGCTGGCTGGGAAAAGGCCCCTCTTCACCTGGTGGACTGGAAGTGGATCACGTTGGAGCCAGGTTTCCCCATCCCTGGCATCTCCTGTGGCTTGGACCAGGAGCCAACCGCTCCATCCTCCTGCTGTGGAGGAGCACCTCCTCCCCAAAAGGGGCAGGGGGATGCTGAGGATGCAAGGGGACTGCACAGGAAAGCGAGTTTGTCCCTGCAGGGTGAAGGCTTGGTGGGTCACAAACGCTTGAGTTGCTCCAAAGGTTGCTCCAGAGTGCAGGAGGATCTCCCAGGTGATCCACAAAGTCATTCCTGACAGGGCGAAATCACAGCGTGATCGCAGCCAAAAATGCTTCCAAAACAAGAGGGATTTTTGCCTGTGGATCCTTTCAGGGGTTTTCCATTTTGCCTGTGGATCCTTTCAGGGGTTTTCCATTTTGCCTGTGGATCCTTTCTGAGGTTTTCCTCTTTGCCTGTGGATCCTTTCTGAGGTTTTCCTCTTTGCCTGTGGATCCTTTCTGAGGTTTTCCTTTTTGCCTGTGGATCCTTTCTGAGGTTTTCCTTTTTGCCTGTGGATCCTTTCTGAGGTTTTCCTCTTTGCCTGTGGATCCTTTCTGAGGTTTTCCTTTTTGTTGCTTCAAAGTCTCTCTGTCCCACTGCCCACAGGCCACTGAGGTCCGAGCCATGGTTATCTCCAGGACAGAGGCTTCCCCCACCACCAGTGCTGCTCAGGGAAGCCACACTCCCCTGGCATGACCAGTAAAACCCTGCCTTGACCACAAACATTCAGGAACAAGGGTCGATAAGCAGCCTGGAGGCATCACCCTACAGTGGCAGCACATGTTTTGGTTGGACACCTCTCTGCTCCCACCCTCTTCCATCCCTCTTCCCGGCCAAACCTGGATCCTTCCTTGCTGGTTTTGGGGATTAATACGTGATGGGAAGGGGTGACTCCTAGTTCTGGGCCATCCTGGTGCCACCAAAGTTGCAAATCTGGGTTGTGAAGACTTTTCCTTCTTCTTTTCTCTGCACGGCATGCGAGCCGGGGCGTGGATTGAGGAGGATGAGCCTGGAGATGAACAAGGCTGAATCCTTCAGTGGCTGGGAAGCGGAGTTCAGAGAGCTGGGAAAAGGGGGAATTGGCCACACAGCCTAAAGAAAAGGAAGCCAGGGAGATGGAGATGGTGGCTGGAGGCAAAACCATTGGTTCACCCACTGGGGAAACTGGTTTCCAGTCATGGATCAGTGCCAGTGACTGCAAAGGAATTTGTCCTCAGGGCAGGGAATACCCACATTCCTCCAAGGACAAAGAGCCACGGGGGAGGCAGTAGCTGGGGGATGTGTTTGTAGCACTCAGGCCATTTATTTACTGCAAACTCCAAATCCCCAGGAGTCCAGGGCCATCAGCTGGTCATGGATTCAGGTAGCATTTCAGCCCATGCCCATCTCCAGCTCAAATCCCTCCCTGAGGTCCATGGACTGTGTCAGCTGGGTCCTGGTGGCCTGGAAAGGGACTGTCAACCTTGGGTCCCACACAGAGAGGCCTGAGAGCCACCACAGGGGTGCTCCAGGCTTCCTGCTCGGTCTTCCACTGCCCCTCCAGAAGAGCTTTCCCAAGACTTGAGGATTCTCATGCTTCTGCTTTTGCTGAAGCCACTCAGCCACCAGTTCCTTCCCAGAGAGGAGGTTGGCTGAGATGGAGATGGAGCTGGATGGGACAACATGAGTACACACAACTTAGTCCTGAGCCTGGTGTTCCTCCCTGAAAAATCCTCCCACCCTAAGCCAAGGGGGCTGTGCTGAATCCCTAATTCCTGATTTGGACAGAAAGGGCACTTCCAAACAGGATCCTTGAACACCTGGTGATTTCAGTGGAAATCTGCCCCTCCTGGCTGCAAGCTGGTTTGCTCCAGTTTATTTTTACTAGGCCTGGCCTGATGCTTTGGGACTGTGAACGGGAGGTTTGTTTCCTTCCTTCTGGATAATCACCCAAGGATGCTTAAGGAGTGGTTTTAAACTCAAGAATGAGAGATTTAGACTAAATATTAGGAAGGAATTGTTCCCTGTGAGGGTGGGGATGCCCTGGCACAGGGTGCCCAGAGAAGCTGTGGCTGCCCCTGGATCCCTGAAAGTGCCCAAGGCCAGGTTGGACGGGGCTTGGAGCACCCTGGGAGGGACTTTGGAACTGGGTGAGCTTTAAGGTTCCTTCCAATCCAAACCCCTCCATGATTCTACGATTCCACGATCCTCTGGTCTGGACATTATTTGGGAAACTTGATAATTCACATCCTCCCCCCAGGCAGCTCAGACCTGACCCACAGCCCATGGCCAAGCACCCAGCACACACCTTGGGCTTTCAGCACCCACAAGTGGAGATGCAGGAGCCCCTCCTGATTTACGGAAAACCTGGCCCATGCACCAGGCTGTGGCTTGCCAGCACTGAGAGGCTTTGTCTGCCCTGTGCTGGTACAGGAGGAGACAGCTTATACCAGCGGGGATGTTTTTTCCAGAATAGGAAACCATCCCTCTGGATGACAAAAACCAGAGTCTTTTGGCTTGTTCGTGCTGGCTCAAGCTGAGCAGGCAGATGCCACGGACTGGAGATGGAGAGCGTCCCCCGTTGCCACAGCTGGCATCAACCCAGCTTCTGGGGTCAACCCAGCCCCAGCACCCCCTGCCACCCCCCGTGGCAGCTTGGAGAAGGTCCCCTCCCATCCTCAGCTCTGTGCAGGTATGAAGAGGTCTCACACAGGCTCAAATGATTCCACTTAACGAGCAGGAAGAGCCTCTCCCAGCATTTTAACTTCCAGACCAGTGGGATGTCGCTGTGCTGGTGAACCCCCCGGGTGCAGAGAAGGTTTGTTTCATCACATAACCAGTTTCTTCTTGCACAAATAAACTCTGGGTGTCATCCTGACATTTATTCTGGGAGCTCAGCCACGGAGGCTGCTCAGGCTGTGCAGGCTGCTGGGCATTTTATCAGCTTTCCCAGCACAAAGGTTGGATTTCCTGGCATGGCGTAGTCCTGCTCCCCTACCAGCCCCATCCTGCACGTTTGGCTGTGGTCCCTGTGATCCCTGCAGGGCACTCACAACAAATCAGGCAAGGCAGCATCTCTCCGCAAGCACAGGGAAACCCTTGGATGTTCCACATCTGTCGACTGTCACAGAAAACAGGGTCTTTCCTCTGAAAACCAGCCTGGAAATCTCTATCTTTAATAACTGAGAGTGGGGAAGAGCTTCAGACAGAGCCTGGTGAGGAGATACTGCAGGAATTCTGGTTTCAGTGTGCAGCCTGTTGGATGCCAAGCACTTACAGGCACGCTCAGTTCGCAGCTGAGGTCTGAGCTGGGTTTAAGTTGTTGTGGTGCTGGTTGGAAAGCACTGGAGGCTTCCAGCACAAATTCAGAACTGTCATCATCACCAGACCAGGCTGGCCTTGACATTGCCCAGCCAAGGCACTCAGACATCCTGGGATGGAGATGCCGCTTCATTCGTGACCTCAAAGTCTGTTCAGTATCCAGGAAACCCTTATTTAGTGTTTTTTTCTGCTCCTCAAGGCTTTGAAAATGATCTTCCCTCTAACTAAAGGAGTCCGGGTGAAGAGAGGAGGGAGGCTCTTGCTCACTTTGGGATGTCTTGTACTGAAAAGCAGCTCCCCAGAGCTTTCAAGGAAGGAATCCTGGTGCAGGGAGCCGCTGTCTCTGCTCCCATTCCCATCTCCAGCTCCGCCTCGCCGCATGCCTGAGCACATCAATGCTTTCCACCCCTGTTCCCTGGGGAATGTCCCGGGCCAGTGATGCTCCTTCAGACCTCACTGCAGCTGATGTTTTCCTCCTTCCCTGATTGGTGCAGAAAACACTGAACCAGTCCTGCAGGTGCAGTCCGAGGACCTCAGAGAGCTTTGGGATCTTGACACGAAACAGCCCCAAGAGAATGGAAATCACCCTGCCAGGGGGCTGCCACTCCTGCAAGGAAAAGGGAAAAGAAAACAGGACACGGGGAACAAAGAGTTTGGATTTTGGGAGAGTAAATTCTTCCTTTCCTCCAGAGAAAGGCAGCTTTGGGTGGATGTTCAAAGCCTCGTCCCCGAGACAGAGCAAGGCCATCGTGGCTGGGTAGGGAAGGCTTTTTAGCTGGGTAACCCCAACCCTGTAGTCCCAGGCTGGTCTGGGTGCAGGGTCTGACCACAGCCACCCAAAAAGGGCAGAGCAGAGAAGGATAAACCCCACAAAGGGCTGAGACCAAGTCCTGGTGGTTGTGTCCCATGGGGACAGGGAAACACGGTGGCCTGAGGGCATCTGGCTGTGCAGGAGCCCTGGCACGAAGGGGTGCTGGGTGCTGGGTGAGAACCGGGGGTCTCTGCTGGCTCTCAGAGGGGATGGAGGGGCTCTGCTGGAGGCGATCTGGGTGGGCAGAGCGGTTCCTGTCTCAGCCACCCCAGCCCTGGGTTAGAAATGGGAGTTCAGGGTTCAAAAGTTTATGCCCTGCCTGAGAGCGCCAGGAGCACGGGTTATCCTGGAGTTTCCAGCGCTCTCCAAAGTCTCTCCTATCATGATTTATTCATCTGTGGGAAGCGCTAAGACATAACTCAGCTCCCAAAGGGAGCACGAGCACAGCCTCCACCAGCTGCAGTGTCAGGAAACCGCCTGCCTCCTGTGAGATCTGCCGAGCTGCAGCTCCCTGCCGGGCAGCCACGGGCTCCTGTGCTCCAGCAGCTTCCCCAAATCCCTACTGGGAAGGGTCCTCATCCCAGCAGAGCTCCTGAGCCAGCTCTGGTTATTGCCAGAGCAGTGCCAGGGATGGAAAGGGCTCTCTGTCTGCGTGGCTACTTCTAAGCTGCGCTCACATCCCCAAACCAGCCTGTTTGTTGGAATTCTCTGCTTCTGGAGTTAAAGGGCAAAATTAAGAGCTTGACTCTCCACAGGAATGCATTTTGGTATAATTTACACCTTCTCCGTGCACCCCAGCAGTGCGTTTGGCCCCGGTTTCAATGCACATTACCCCGTATTTGATTATTTTGGCGTTATTGCTGTTTTACTGCTCTTGCTGTTATTTGCCCACCAATGCCCACCACCCGTTTGCGAGGCCCCGACCGGTGACTCCTTTGATCCCCAGACGTCCTGCCAACAGAAAATTCACTTGAGCAAATAAGTCTAAATTAGTGGTAGATTTGTGTGGCTTTATTTCCCTCCCTCCACGGCTGCAAATAATCCAGAGTGAGTGCTGGGGCTGGATGGCCCCCGAAGGGAAGCCTGATTGCTCTCCCGCCGCAGCGCTGGCAGCTGGGAAAGCGGGGAAAGGAGCTCTGGGCCATCGTGTGCCACCAGGGCTCTGCTCTGAATGATGGAAAGGAGGGAGGGCAGCATCCAGGTCCAGCTTTTGGCCAGGTGGATGGGGCTTGGAGCAACCTGGGATAGTGGGAGGTGTCCCTGCCCACGGCAGGGGTTGGAATAAGGTTTAAACGCCCTTCCAAACCATTCTGATTCTATGGATGCATCATCCCAGTCATCCCACTCATCCAGTTCTCTGCCCTTCTTTGAGAGCTCTTCATAGACTTTCATTTCAGCCACGCAGCTGGGAAGCATCCCCAGAAGCATGGGAAAGTTCCCTGATAGAAAGATCCCAAAATAACTGAGTGAAAAAGAGCTGCTTGGAGCAATCCCCACTTGGAAAAAAAAAAAACAAACCCAAGCTGTCAGACCCCAAAATTCCATCTGAAATAAAACCAGCTGTTAGGGTCCCAAATCTGTATTAATGGGAAAAAAAGAAGCTTTGAGACCCTAAAATCCCATTTTGAAAACCAAACAAACAGACAAACAGAAAACAAAACAGGCTGTCAGCCCCCAAATCCCTATTTGAGGAAAACCCAGCTGTCAGACCCCAAAATCCCTAAAAAAAACCCCAAAATCTTGGCCAAAATAACTTACCCTACCCCAAAACATCCATTTGAGCAAAACCAAGCCATCAGACCCCAAAATTCCTATTAAAAAAAAAACCAACCCAAACCTCAGACATCAGACCCACAAAATCCCTGTTTAAGGGAAATCAAGCCATCAGATCCCAAAATTCCTGTTTGAGCAAAATCAAGCCATTGGACCTCAAATCCCTCATTTGAGCAAAAGCAAGTTTTGAGAGCCTGAAATTCCCTATTTGAGAAGAAAATAATAATAATAATAATAATAATAATAATAATAATGAAAAAAAAAGAATCCAGCAGTCAGAGCTCAAAATTCCAGTTCAGCAAAACAAGCTGTCGGACCCTCAAAACTTTCTCTGTTGCAAAACCAAGCTGTCAGACCCCAAAATTCTTATTTGAAGAAAAACACCCAGTCTGACTCCAAGTTCCCTTTTTTGAGCAAAAACAAGCCCCTGAACCCCAAATCCCTATTTGAGCAAACCCCAAACCCTTCCAAATCCACAAATCCCAATTGATGCAAAACCAAACCATCAGACCCCAAAATCCCCATGCGAAAACAAAAAAAAAAAAGGCAAACCCCAAATCCTTATTTCACCAAAACCCAGCGTCTGACCCCAAAGTTCCCGCTGAAGCTAAAACAAACCAGCAGCCCCAAACCCCCCTTGGAGGAAGACGGAGCCGTCCCTTCCCAAAATCCCTGCCGGAGGTGGGCACAAAGAGTTAAGCTCCTGCGGCCGCCGTGGCCAATCCCACCGAGCGAAGGGCAGCCCTTGGCCGCAGCCCAGCAGCAGGTTGCTCTCCGCAGGTATTATTTTGGACTTTTTCCCGGGATACCGCGCAGGGAAACAATGAATATCGCGGTCGGCGCAGGATGGGGAGCTGCGGGACGCACCCCTGGGCTGCCCAGGTAAATCCCGGTGGGTGCCGGACTTTTTGTGGGATCTTTCCTTTCCTCTCCTTCCCCCGCTCGCCGGGTGTCTTTGTTTGGAGCCGGGCAGGGGAGCGAAGGGTTTTCGGTGGATTAATGCAGGGCTGAGCTGGTGGGACCCTTTGCAGGTGATTTTTTGGGGGGGGGGACACTGGGCTGCTTTCGCAGTGGGGGCCGGAGCAGAGATGGGGTGCGCGGAGCTGGGTGGCTCAGGGTGGGGAAAGCTGCGATTTCCCCCTCTATAAAACTCCCCCCGGAGCCAGCTGGAACCCCCCAGCACCGGGACCTTGCACCGGGCGGGTTTTAGGGCATCACTCCGGTTGAGCAGCGCTAATTGCGGCCGTGGGGACAAGGCAGCGTCGGGACGAGCCACCATGAGGGCTTTGGCTCCGAGTGTGGTGTCCGGGGAGGAGCGAGCACTGCCCGGGCTGGCTCCGCGCCCAAGAAATTCCTCGGGGCGAGTTAATGATAAATCGCGGCCGGGCTGGTGGCGTGGGCGGCGGGTGGCAGCCGGTGGCGAGTCCCTTCGTTGTCCTTCCGGCGGGGACAGAGGTTTGGGCAAAGTTTGGGGATGGCAGAGCCCGGCGGAGCTCGTGGGGAGGCTCCTTGGAACCGCTCGTGGGGGGGTGATGGCTCATCCCAAAAGGCAGGATCAGCCTTCCCCCAAAACATCCCGCCCAGGGCAGGGGTCTAAATCGTGCAGGGGGATCTGGTGACAAAGAGGAGGGGTCCTCCTGGCGTTTGGGGGCATGGAGCTGGGCTGGAGCAGGGGATCACATCGGGATCCCTGAGATTTGGGATGTTGGGGATGTGTGAGGATGCTCAGGCTGATGCGGGGGAGCCAAGCAAGTGCTCTGTGCTCTTGCCTGGAGCTTCCCCATATCCCCCGTGTTGGGGACACCACGGGCTCAGCTGGCAGCACCTCATCTCCAGCCACCGTCCCAAAAGGGTGGCTAAGTGCAGGGCTGAGCCAGTGGGACCCTTTCCAGGTGATTTTTAGGGATGGGATGTACCTGCTGGGCTATGTTTGCACCAGGGGCTCAGAGCAGAGATGGGGTGCACGGAGATGGATTGTTCAGGGTGGGGAAAGCTCACCCTGGATCCCACTGGTAGCCCCTTGACAAGGGGAAACTGAGGCACGCAGGGCTGGGATGACCTCAAGCAGTCCAGCCCATGGCATGGGGCATCCCTAACCCTCAGGCCCGCAGCCAGCGCTGAGGCTGCTCCATCAAACTGCCCTTTCCCTGTGCGGAGGGAATTGAGGGAGGTTTCCCTGTGCCACCAAAGCTGGTGCTTTTCTGGGCACAGGTTTCCATCGGGACCTCACTGAGCCCCGAGCATCTTCTGGGGGCAGTCACAGGGGTCACAGGTGAGACCATGGATGGACCCTTCCTGATGGACATGTGGGATTTGGGATGGTGGCTTGGGCTGAGCGTGAAACCATCCTGTCCTGCTGCCCCTTGGGATGACGGGGACAGATAAGGCAGGTCATGGAAAATCCTTCCTATCTGCCCTTGGGTGCATCCTGGAGGATGCCAGCCCAGATCCAAACCCAGGGCTCTGAGAGCAGATGGGGAAAAGGGGGAAAAATGGCCCTGAGGATGAGGACTCTGGCCAGGGGAATGCTGGTGGACAGGCCCAGCGTGGCTTGCAAAAATCTCCATGGCAGGATAATTCCTGGTGGAAAGGATCCCGGGAGCTCTCCGGGCCATCTTGCTGCTGGTGGACCCTGGCTGGTCCAGTCAGAGCTTGAAAACCTCCAAGTGTGAGACCAAAAAGCCTCCCAGGACCCTGTACAAATGCACCTTGTCACATCTCCACCTCACCTGCCGAGGTTTCTCTGGGGCTTTGCCCACCTCGCTGCAGCCTCCAGAATAATTTTGATGTCTTCCCTTCCTGGAACAGCTCAAGACTGGTGCGGCCTGCCAGGTGCTTGGCTTTTAATTCCAACCTGCCTGCTCTTTTGGATCCAGAAAATCCTGTGGATTAAAGCTGGGAACACCCTGAGATGAGGAGCTGGGGTGGAGGTGGGCTTGGGACAGGTGGAGCAGCTTGAGCTGGATGAGCAACAGCCATGCCCAGATTGATTTACTGGTTATTTTAGTGTCAGTAAGGGGTTTCCAGGAAGCTGTGGAGGGTGTCCATTTCAGGAACACCCTCAGGGAGCGGAGAGGGAAGGAGGGACAAGCAGGAGGGCACGGAGCCAAGGCCACGCGCTCCACAGTGCAGATTGTGGTTGTACTTTGCCGTGATTCCCCCTCCTGCCACGTCCTGGGGGATGGGGACAGCGTGGCAGCGGACTGTGTCCCTAAAACACAGCGACCAACCGAGGGAGGAAAACTGATAGCAGAGTGGGAGGACTGGCCAGGGAAGGTGGAGCAGGCTGCACTGTTCAGGCTTTGTCGGGGAGAACAATGGGGCCTTTATTGGGGAAAGGAGGTGGCGGGGCTGGCAGGGACAGTTGGGTACACAGAGAGTCCCTCGGCCAGCCGGGGGACAGGGCACTGGCATGTGGGATGGGACAGTTTGGTACCCAGTGTCCCCCTAGCCAGCTGTGGGGGCAGGGAATTGGGATGTGGGGTGGGACAGGGTGGTGCACACTGTGTCCCTTGGCTGGCTGGGGGGACGGGGAAATGGGGAATGGGGAATGGGAAATGGGAAATGGGAAATGGAGAATGGGGAATGGAGAATGGGAAATGGGAAATGGGGATGGGAAATGGGAAATAGGAAATGGGAATGGGAAATGGGGAATGGAGAATGGGGAATGGGAAATGGGGAATGGGAAATGGGAAATGGGGAATGGGAAATGGGAAGTGGGGATGGGGAATGGGGAATGGGAAATGGGAAATGGGAAGTGGGAAGTGGGATGGGACAGGTTTGTAACCAGTGTATTTCTTGGCCAATTGCGGGCACAGGGAAATGGGCTGGGACAGTCTGGTGTCCATCAGGTCCTTTGGTCAGAAAGTGAAAAAAGGAACAGGGATATGGGATATGGGATATGGGACAGGTTGGTACCCAGAACGTCCCTTGACCACAGCTGGAGGAAGCTGGGACACGGCAGATGGGACAAAGGACAGGCCAGTTTGGTACCAAACATCCTCTGGTGGTGGGACTCGTCCCCAGCTGTCACTGTGAACCCCACAAATGCTGACATGGCTCTCCTTGACAAGAGGCTTGATTCATGGCCACCCCCCCAAATCCTTTGTCATCGGGAATTGCAAAGGGTGGTTTAAGCAAGGGCTGGTTCTGAGGACCCTGGGGACCCTCACAGCTGAGACAGAGGATCATCCCACGCTGGGGACATCCTGAATCAAGTGCTGCCACGCACTCCAGACCAGAGGAGCTTTGGGGATGGAGGAATCCGTCATCCTGCGGGCTGTCCCTTGGCAGCTCAACAAGAGCTCCCCCGAAGAGCCGCCTGGGTCTTTTCATCTCATCTCTTTTGTTTCAGGCTTATTATGTAAATAGCTGATGCGGCCCCCATAATGAGAAAGTAGTTTCCCAGAATACAAAAGGCTGTAATTATCTCATTAGCAGGCGGAAAGGAAAAGGAAATGTTTCTAAGCCGGCTCGCTTTTATTTCCCACAGCAGCCCCAGGAAGCACAGCCCCCAAAACTGGGACCTGCCTGCCCCTACTCCTGCCACCCCCTCCTGATGCTGCCACCTTTTCAGGAGAGAAAAGCAAAGCTTGATCCTTCTGTCTCAGAAATGGGTTTTTACTGGGAGGGCTGACGGCTTTTAACTGGGCCCAGTTATCCAGAGGATGCTGCAGGTCCCTGTGCAGACCCCTCAGCGCTCTCAGGTGCTGGGACAGGTGTCGTTGGAAAGTGGGGGGGGTCACAGAGGGTCAGGATGGTCCCCACCTTCCCAAATTGGATGTTCCTAGGCAGGACTACCATGCTGGGGAGTCCAAGTCCAACCTCCCTGCTCCGGCAGGGTGCCCTAGAGCACGTTACTCGATATTGTGTCCAAAAGTAAAACCAATCAAATCCTTTGCACAGAAGGATGGAAAATGTGCAGATGCACAGCAGCCCCATGACCCAAGAGGTGGCTGAGGGTGGCTGCAAGAACTTGCCACTATCTGACCCTCCAGCCTGCCTTCCTGAGTTTGCTTTTTAGCTCTGAGTGAGGGAAAAAGAACTGCAGCACAGGGATGAATGGGAAAAGAGAGCTTTGTGTCCTAGGGAAGGAGCAGGAGTTGCTCTTCTGACTTCACTTGGCTTTTGGTTGTGGAAAAAGCTTGTGGTTGAAAAGCTTGAGATCTGCGTGTTTTTTGCAGACAGGTTCAAGTGCGTTCGTGCCGTATTCCAGTGGTGGAGGAAAACCTGGCAGCCACTGAGCCAGGACGGGGGGAAAGGAGTTGGAGGAGGTGCGGGAAAGAGCCACAAGAATTACTTGAGGGCTGGAAAAAATGCCTGTGAGAGACAAGAAAAGCTCATTCTGTTCCCCTCTTCAGACTGAGCAACTTGAGAAGGGTGTAGGAGAACAGGAGGTGCCGGGGCACTGGAGCCAGGTGGGAGGGGAGCCGTGGTGTCCCTGCCTCTTGAATCAATCCCAGTGGAAGAGCTCTCAGCCAGGTTTGGGTCCAGCACGGCCGTAAGGAGGTGACACATGACACACAGGAGGCAGAGCAGTAGCTGAGTGGCCTTTTTGGAGGAGGTGATGTGCAAGGAAAGGTGAGGGAGAGGAAGAGGGGTGTGACTGAAACCTGCACCCGAAACTAAGAGGGAACAGCTTCCTAACAGGAGAGGTTTAGACTGGATATTAGGGAAAATTTCTTCATGGAAAAGGTGCAGGGCAGTGCTGGAGTCCCCATCCCTGGAGGGATTTTAAAGCTGTGTGGATGTGGCACTTGGGGACATGGGTCAGTGGAATGGTTGGACTCCGCGGTCTCAGAGGGCTTTTCCAACCTGAATAATTCCACGATTCCATGATTTTACGAGTGCAATTGCAAATCATGGGTTTCAGTGGTGTTTTTTTCCCCAGGGTTTGTTAATGCCTCACTGGACACAGTGGTGATTTTGCTCCCTACGGGCTCTGTGTCTTCACCTCTAACCCATTCCTGTCCTTTCCTTCCCTCTCCACGCGTCTTCCTGGAAGAAGCTGAAACCATCACAGCCCTTCTTTTTCCACCCTTTCCCACCATTTTCTAACCTGTTCCACCACCCCGGGACACGTGGACTTTTTCTCCTCCAGCCAAACCAACCCCTTGGCAGCGCTGCCGACCTTGGCAGAGCCGAGCCGAGCCCTGAACGCGGGGCAGGTGTAGGCCCTACCCCTACAAAAACAACAGAACAGAGCACGGGTTCACGGTGCCAGCAATCGCTCGCTCGTTAAAGCCGACGCAAACAAACCTGACTAATGAAGGTCAGGGGCACACCTGTTACCGCAGTTGGCAAGGGGAGGGGGAATTTTTGACCTTCAGATGCCTTTGCTGCCCGTGCTGCCGGCGCCACATGCCTGGGATGGCGCGTGTGCCAAGGCCCTGCCTGGCTCTGGGGCTCTTTGCTGGAGCTCTCGGTGCCCAAGACCGATGATT
Organism: Dicrurus megarhynchus; assembly: GCA_013399195.1. Classification (NCBI taxonomy): domain Eukaryota; kingdom Metazoa; phylum Chordata; class Aves; order Passeriformes; family Dicruridae; genus Dicrurus; species Dicrurus megarhynchus. The sequence goes on from VXAD01008120.1 coordinate 129,358, forward strand.
GATTCACTTCTCCCTCCCGTGGCACGGTGCCGAGGTATGTCTGTCTGTCTCCCGAAGGCCTTTGTTAGGAGAGTGTTAACAATTAACCTCCTCGGGCAGAAACAGAGCCAGGCCTCCATAATTTAGTGGTAGTTAACCATTCAGCTGTTTATCTCGGAGCAATTTTTCTTCTTTTTAACTGGAAGGCATTCGCTGCTGAATCGTTTGGGTAGAGCAGGTGTGAAGACACAGTTGTTACTTTACAAATTACTGTATTTACAGTAAAATCTAGGAGTGTCCTGGAGCTGCAGGCACAGGCGGGGAACCTTGGTAAGAGGTGGACATGCAGAGTTTGCCCACCACAGCTGGGGAAAAGGACATTTCACCCCAGATTTTCTGCATCAGGCATTGAAATATTGCTGTCTCCGAGGCGAGGCTGCTGCAGGAAAGGCCAAGAGGCTAAAAGCTGGATGAGATGGGGAGCTGGTGCCATGTGGAGTGTGTGGATTCCCAGCATCCCTGGTCAGAGAAGGCTGACTGTACTGACGAGATAGGGCATCTTCCCTTGGTATGGAGATGCCTCCCAAGAAGGGAGCCTTGAGTCAATCCAGGCAGACAAAGAAAACCTTTTTAGCTTTTATTAACCCAGGAATGCTGGGAAATGGGACCTCAGCTCAGTGTTTGTTCTGGAGGGGTTTTCTTCTTTGTGTCTGCAAGAAAGTCCCTTCACTTGGGTTCCCACTGTAACCACGGGGACACTTTTGCCCCTCTGAGGTGGCTCGGGGGTCTCTTCCAAGCCCAGCCATGCTCGAGGGTGACTCTTCTTCCCTTCTAAAGGACAGATTTGGGAATGACATTCTGGCAAAGGCAAACCATTCATCTTCCCTCAGCCTCCCTGTGCTCATGGACAGGCTCAGCACCCTTGGGAATCACCCACTTTTAGTTCACGTTCCCATGGGAGGGAGGCAATTATCACGGAATTATAGAATAGTTTGGTTTGGAAGGGACCTTGAACCTGCCATGGGCAGGGACACCTTCCACTATCCCAGGTTGCTCCAGGCCCTGTCCCTGGCCTTGGACACTTCCAAGGATGGGGCAGCCACAATTCCCTGGGCACCCTGTGCTGGGGCCTCCCCACCCTCAGTCAAGAATTCCTTCCCAATATCCCATCTAACCCTTCCCTGTCAGTTTGAAGCCATTCCCCCTTGTCCTCTGTCACCACAGAGATGATGAGATTTAAGGAGAAGAAATGTCCTAGGGAAGTTTTTAGTCACACATTCCTTCAAACCTGGAAGGAGAAAAAAACGACCCTCCTGCTCTGTGCCGGAGCGTGGCAAAGCTATTCCTGTGCTCAGAATTTGATTTCACAGTTCAGCTGAGGAACAACCAATGTAAAACCTGACCGGGAACTGGAGCTGGCCAGAAGATACAAACCCAAGATTTGCTGTTCTCAGAAAAAAAAATGGCCCTTTTTGGCAAACAAAGCTGTACTGTCAGGGATCTGTTGGCACTTCTGGAATCTCCTTCATAACATATTTGTAACACTTGTCTGTATGCTCTGTTTATCAGATCCCGGGTTTGCAGTAAACAGAAGCTAAGAACAAGGTTTTTTTTCAGAATATTTTCTTGGATGATTCCCAGTTAAAAGAAAACGCTTGTTGTTGTGTTGGCCTTTTTGTTTTTTTCTTCCTTTTGGAAGGATCAAACTTTCCAGTGACCTCATCCTGCCCTCAGGGAGTCAATGTAAATGTGCAAATGTCACCGTGAAATTTACCCAGTGAGGGAAAGGTAACCTGGATTTCTCCCTTGCTGGCTGGGGAGCACTGCAAGGAGACGATGCCACTTCCTTGTCTGGAGCTGAGACCTTCCAGCACATCCCTCCCGTGGCGCCTGGTGTCCCATAAAAAGAAGTCACAGCCTATAAAGATTCCCAAAGTCACTGAAAAGCAGGTTATTCCTAAATTAGCAGGACGAAGTCTTCCCTCGACTCATAAAATCCAAAGGCACCACTGGTTGAGTGCGGCTTCAGGTGGGTGTTCTCCATCCCTCCTCATCGCTCCGCAGCCCAGCCACGTCTCCAGGCGCTCAGCAGGCACCTGGATTAACCCCTGGGCATGGTGCACCCGTGAGCTGTCAGTGATGATGTTCTTTGGGAAGTGTCTTTAGGGTGTGACGGGGTCACGAGCCTTTGAGTGCTGCTCAGAGCACTGGAGGAACACGTGTCCAAACGTCACAAGCCGGATACGTGACCAGACCCTGCCGCTTCTTGCTGCTGGCAGAGGTTTTATCACTTATGACCAATAAACACTCGTGTTTTGACTGTAGTGGAAGCCCACACGTGCTCATGTGATCCTGCTTTGCTGCCTGGTCTTTAGACTTTCATCAGGGAATGACGGGAGATCATCTGCAGAGGGACAGAGGTGCAAAGGGCAGGATGTCCTCAGCAGGGACTACAGAGTGTTCACTTAGTGCTCGTTGCTTCATGAAATCCCAGAATGGGTTGGGTTGGAAAGGACCTTAAATCCCATCTCAACAGCTCTGTGTCCTCTCCCTCTGGCACAGCAGTTGCCACATCTGCCACTCGGGCTGTACTTTGGACAGGGCAGGATGCTGGGGAAGGGGGAGGAGAAGCCTCCAGAAATGCAGTTTAATAAAAGGAAAGTTGAGCAGCACAGACCCTGCTTTAACCTTTTTAATTCTTTTTCCATTCCATTATTAGTGCAAATAGCACGGCCCTCTGAGACACCATATGGGAGCTGAGCTCCGGACCTCAGCTTGCTCTCCGGGGAAATAAATCCAGCTCTCCTGCTTTACTCAGGGAGGGCTGAATGAACATCCCTACCCCAAGGAGAGGGGAAAACCCCACCGAAATGAGGATTTTCTCCATCTCCCCTTCCTGCTGGTCCTGCCTGACCTCTGCCATCCCTAAACCTTTCTCCAAAGGGCATCACTGTTTTTATCCCATCCACAGGGAAACCTGCACTTTCTGCTGCCCTTAAGCCCTGCTTTAGTCCTCACACTACCAGGATGGTTTATCCTGGAAAACCTGGAACTGAGGGTGCCTGAGACAAAAGAAAAGCATCTGTTCTGGCCCATGGGGACCGAGTCAATGAACTCTGGAGGGCTGGGTGGACACTGGTCAGCTGAGTGTCCGCAGCTGTCCACGAGCCACTGACCCTGCTCCTCCAGGTTTGGTTCAGTCACTCAAAATTTGCAATGCACCTTCTCCCTTCCTTCAGGTAATGAGATCCTTGGCTGGTGCAGGTTCAAATTCTCCATTATTCAATGAGGTGACCAAGAAAAAGTTGTTGTGGGTCTTTCATTTCCTTAAATAAGATGTTACACCTTTGTGCAAAAGCTGATGAAGAGCATCGAGACATATGAGAATTGGTCCCAAGGATAACTGGTCCCAGGACAACCCTGGTCAAAGACAACTTTCGAAACCAGTATTTGCATGTTATCCATGTCCCGTGGCCTAGTTTTGGCCAACCCAAGGCACAGCCTAAGTAAGAATCAAGTGGAGAACGGGAATAAAGATTTAAAAGAAAATTTAGGATGACACCTGGACAAAAGCATCTTTTTAAAAGCTCAAGTTCAGGTGAGCAACAACCCCAAGGCAGAGATGAGAAGCGTGTTGTTTAAGCCCCATGATATCATCCCTAAGGGATGTGCTGGAGGGAGCCAGGACCAGGGATGGAGACCTTCCATCCCCAGGGGAACACGAACTGGTTCAAACCTGCGAAAAGTGACAGAAATAGTTCAGTCTTGGGAACAGCAAATGGTTGTGTCTCACCGATGCCGTAGAGCTGTGCCTGCTAAAATCCATGCAACCCATTCCCCTGGGAACCGCAGCTCTTGGACTGAGAAGATTAGGAGCTCTTTTGGAGAGCAGGGGGTGGGATTTGGGGAGTGCTGCTCCTCCAAGGGATCTGGGGCTCCCAAAGAAGAGAAGAACCCCGTCACTGGGATATGATTTTGATCTGCAAAGGGCACGGCAGACAAGAGGCATCTCTTTAACAACCCTTTTCCCTCCTTGTCCCAGTGCCACTGAGCTGTGCCTCCACCTCACCCCTACGCTGCCATGGCCACGCTAGAGACGCTGCCCGTCCCCAGTGACCCGGCCTACCCCAGCCCGGAGAACTTCCACGGCTTCGCCCCCCGCTATTCCCAGACCATCCCCAAGAGCGCCATGGGGAGCGTGGGCAGCGGAGTGGCCAACGACCAGGAGTTCGCCATGAAGAGCGTGGGCACCCGGACGCAGAGCAGCGGCCGGCAGACGGAGGGGCCCCGCAACGGCTACTCCACGCGGGAGATCTCCAACCGCTACTCCGGCGAGGAGAAGACCTACAAGTCGGAGAAAGTCTCCAACTCCCTCTACATCAACGGCGACCTGCGCAAGAGCGAGAAGGTGAAGATGGACATCTGCGGCAACGTGACCACCAACAACGAGAAGAACCTGCCGCCGCCTCCCCAGTACCGAGAGCCCAATAACCCACCAAAGATTTTGCCAATCTCCGGCAAACTAGACCAGGTGAGAACCTCCTGGAGCAGCTGGGTGGCTGTGGCACATCTCTGGAAGCACAGACCAGGAGGCCTTGGGCAACGGTGCAATCCTGATGGTCTCGTTCTTACTTTGTACATTTTTATGTAGAGATGATATAATTCTTATGACTTTTGGGGGGGGGGTTGTTAGTTCTTCAGGAACCCAAGAGGATGACCACAAGTCTTCCACGTACAGCTCATTTAAGCCTGTATTTAAGTCACTGTCTGTTCCAACTTCCCTGAGATGTTGTGCCTACCTCCCTGAAGGATGGGGAGGGAGCTGGAGTTGGCTCCAGTTTCAGTAGGCCCAGCATCTGAGTCCCACTCTTATGTTTTGTGCCTTTCACAGGCGGTTTCCAACCACACACTGCCACCTAAAGCTGCTGCTTGAAAGCAGCCATGAGCATCTGTTCAGAATCCCAGTGCCCCTTGGGACAGGGACAAGGCTTGGCAACTACCCCTGTAAACGTTATCTCCCAGCCCAGCCTGCTCCTCATGGCTCATATCGGCTTCAGGGAGCAAAATCTCCCAGGCCTGGAGGAGCAGAGCCCCAGAGCCAGCGGTGTTTTATGTAGCCTGCTGCTCTGCTCCAGTGACTTCCATAATTTGTGGCCAGCGTTATTTCTGCAGCATTTGGTGGCCTTTTCTCCTGGGTTGTTAATCCAACAGCCCCTGCAGTCCATCTCAGTCTCACACTTGGTCTCCAACCTCCAACCTGTTCACTGGGGCTTGTTCTGTTTCTCCCAAAAGGCATTTTCAAAACACCTTTGCTTCCTCCCGTTTAACTTTCACCTAAAATCCAACCTGCAGTAGGAGACACTCAATCCCATTTTAAGGAAAATTTTGTTTCTAATGGTGCATTGGTGGGGTGAGGAATGTGCAAGGCTTTAAAATCCTTTCTAAATCCCTTACAGCTGTGGTCCATTGTGCCCCAGCATTGCTTAGGCCCACAGAAAACACAAATTTCAAATGAAGAGCAGCTCCAGCCTGTTCCTTGCCTGGTGTCACTGCCGGGGTCACAGCTCCTACCTGCTCCTGTCCAAGGATAAGCAGGACACGAGGTCCCCACAGGCACAGGTCACTGCTGGCAGCGGGGAGATGCGATGTTCCTGAGGCAAAAGGGCTGATAATCCGAGGGTTTGATTCAGCTTTCAGCAAAAGGGCAATGCAACCTCAAGGCTAGAAATATAATCAGCCAAAATTAGAGTTATTTTGGTCAGGTCTGATAAGCAAGGGGCAGCCCTCCTTGTAAAGAGCACTGAGAGAACCCAAGGAGTATTCTGGGCAAAAATCACGCAGGTTTGGGATAAATTAAAACGATTTCCTTTCAGCTGGGGCAAGGGAAGGCAAAGTGTTGCCCTACGAGTGACCCACAGGTCCCTCATGTGCAACCCCAAACGGTCCAGGGTGTAAGAAGGTGGGATAAGGAGCCAGCCCAAGCTGCATCAGCCCCACCTTGTGCCGACGTGTCTCTTTTGTGTCTTGTTACCGAGCCTCCTGCTGTGTTTGATGCGTGGTCCTTTTTCCTTTTTGCAGAGCAATGAGCCCTTAGTTAGACCCTCAGCCTTTAAACCAGTAGTTCCTAAAAACTTCCATTCCATGCAGAACCTCTGCCCGCCGCAGAGCAACGGGATGGCAGAGAACAGAAAGAGCTTGAACCATGCCAACAGCAATAGCCCGTCCGCACCCAAGGGTGGACTCGACAAGAGCAGCCTTAACAGGACTACAAACCAAGGCGGGGGGCTCTCGGATTCGGGCCGTAACTCGCTAACGAGCCTGCCCACCTACGGGACGGGCTACAGCCAGCACGTGGGCCCCATGAGCGCCTCCACGAGCCACATCAACCGCATCGGGACCACCTACGTGGAGAAGAACATCGTGGGATACAACGGGATATCTACCTCAGACAGCGGGCGGTCCTCGAGCAAGAGCACCTCGTCCTTCAACAGACTGAACCATCTCAACGAAACGATGCCTTTCCACTCGCCCTCGACCGACGACATCATCCAGGACCTGGAGGATCGGCTATGGGAGAAGGAGCAGGAGGTGCTCCAGATGCGGAGGAACTTGGACAAGAGCGAGGCGGCCATCTTCCAGGTGTTCGAGGAGAAGCAGAAGATCTGGGAGAGGGAAATGGAGGACCTGAGGCAGAACTATGCCAACAAGTTGCAGCAGGTCTCCAAAAAGGCGCAGCGGGCCCAGCAGGCTCTGCAGCTCCAAATCTTCAAGCTCCAGCAGGAGAAAAAAAAACTCCAGGACGACATGGGACAACTCCTCCAGCAACGAGAGGAGCTGGAGAAGAAATTTGTGGCTTTCAAGAAGGAGCAGGCTGAGTTTCTCCCCAAGATTGAAGAGACCAAGTGGGAGGTAAGAGCGTGTTGTAACAGACCTTGAGTGAGGTTTCCATCGCGGGGTCTGGTGACCCAAAATACCTCCCACATGCCCTAAGCGGAGCCCACAGGTAACAGCCATGGGTTGGTGGCCTCCAGGTAACAGGTGACACTTGTCACCTCATTTGTCTGAGTTCCAGGCCTAAAGCTAAAATAAGCACAACTTTTTGTGCACACCCCCCTGTGCTGGTTAATAATTTGACTTCACAGTCTGGTCACTCCAAGTCGTGACATTCAAATCCAGTTTCAGGGAACACAGGTCTTTCCACACAGGTACTTGTGCCTGCCAAAAATGGGCTTAAGTCTATTTTAATTAAATTCTTTTACCATTTGCATTTGGGCGAACCTTGAAACTGCTTGTCAGATACTTGATTTTTTTAAAATTGAAGATATAAAAGCGACTGAGATAAGAATGATATCGACAGCCATGTCTACCTCATGCTTTCCATTGTAACACACGGTTTTCAGTTGTTAATAAGTTTATCTCTCTTAGAAAGGCATATTCCTCTTTCTAGTTCCCCTGTTGAGTCCTACATAACTTTTTCCTACTGCTTCTATTTTTAGAACATTTTATCAAGGTCTGTTTGTATAGCCAGTGCTAACATACCTTTTTTTTCAGCTTGATCATGTGAAGAATTTTAATCCTTCCGTGTACAGGCTAGAAACTTTAAATTTATTAAGAGTGCAGAGGCAAAACTTAGCTCTAGAATCAAGATGACCTTATTCTGTTAATCCTGATGGAAAGTAAATGAAGCTGGGATTAATTAGGCTCTGAAATGTGCCATTTGCAGATGTTCAGCACAGATTATTACAGGCTTGTTGTAAAACCTCTGCAAGATAAATCCCAGAATGAGCAGACTGCATCGTCCCTCCTTTGACCAGCAGTTCTACCCAGGTCTTTTAAGCAACCTTAAAGCCCATCCAGTTCCACCTTCCACTAGACCAGGTTGCTCCAAGTCCCATCCAATGTGGCTTTGAGCACTTCCAGGGTTCTTTAGGAGTCTTTGGGAAGGAAGGCATCATAGGATGAATAAGTAAAATCTACTTATCTGCCTCCTGTCCAATGCTCCCGGGTCTCGGGGAGAACCCAGGTGGCCTCTGGGTCTAAGGTGTTTCTGCCTCAGACTTGTTCAAGGTCCAGATGCCATTGAGGTAAACTTTGTGGGAAAACTCCAGCTGAGAAGGTTTGGGATTGAGCACCGCGGGTTTGTGGGTGGGGGAGTAAGATGAAGGCAGGAGGGAAGCATCGCTGGTGGGGACTGCAGCACTGGGCTTGGCTGTTTGGGCAATTCCAGCTGGAAACAGCATCAGGGGCCCCTGAGAGCCAGGAAAAAAAACAGATGTGGGGACAGCCTCTAGGTCTGTGGCATGGTCTGGGTCCTGGTGAAGGCTGGGTCCCTGAGCAGGGTCGTTTCACGGGCAGTGCAGGGGACAAGCAGCTCCTCGCTGCCATCTGCCAGCCTCACGGGTGGTCTCCCCACAGGTTTGCCAGAAGGCAGGTGAGATCTCCCTGCTCAAGCAGCAGCTGAAGGACTCCCAAGCCGACGTCTCCCAGAAGCTCAACGAGATTGTGGGACTGCGGTCGCAGCTCAAGGAAGGTAAGAACTTCCTACGGGAAAAAGAGGAGCAGATCCTCACCCTCAAAGACTCCTACAGCTCCAAGAGCGTCAACCTGGAGATCTGCGAGAGTGAGCTGCAGCGGAAGATGAGCGAGGTCCAGGTGCTGAGGGAAAAACTGAACCACTGTGAGCTGGAGGTGTCTGGCCTGAAGCGGACACTCGCCAGCATGGGACCTGCAGGGCCTTTTGGCGGGGACCTCGGGGAGAAGCTGCGGGACCCGCTGGCCTGCGAGAGCGACGAGGCCAAGATGCAGCGGCAGAGCGAGGACAGCGTGAACGCCCTGCGCAGGGAGGTGGAGCGGCTCCAGACGGAGCTGAAGCTGGAGCGGCAGCAGCGGGAGCAGCAGGTGATGGACTTCGAGGAGGAGCGGCGCACGTGGCAGGAGGAGAAGGAGAAAGTCATCAAGTACCAGAAGCAGCTGCAGCTGAACTACGTGGAGATGTACCAGAAGAACCAGCTCCTGGAGCACAAGGTCAACGAGATGAACACAAAGACCAGCAGCCCCCCGCACACCGAGGAGAAGAAGACATGGACTCCCTCCAGACTTGAGCGGATAGAGTCCACCGAGATCTGAGGAGGGACCGAGGCGACACAATGGAATTTTTTGTTGCTGTGCATGTACTACCTACTCAAGCCAGTGATCTTCCGAAGGATAACGCGCTCTCGTCGGAGCGGTGTGAGCATGCTCCCGCCAGGCTCCATCACCCTTACTCTCCACTTCTGTGCTCTGTAGGTAAAATAACTGTGGATGTGCGTCGGTTTTCTATCGATAATGCAACATCTCGTCTGGGTTTTTTCCTAGTACAGCTGGTGAGGGTCAATTGGCTCTTTTGTAATCTGCCCTGACTGTTACTTCACTAGAGGCTGCCACCCCCTCTCCTACAATTCACCCTTCTTCGGTCGGTTGTTTTGGAGGGTTGTATTCAGTTTCTTTGGTTTTCCACGCATTTACGTGCAGCAAAACAGTTCAGAGTGGCAGGTTTGTTGGTTTTTGGGGTTTATTTTTTCCAGGACGTTTTTAGCCACATTGGCTAATGGAGCAAAGCTCTTGGGATCACGAGCAAACTCAAGTGTTCTGCATCAAGTATCCTGTCTAGACGGTGGTCTTAGTGAAGTCAGTACGAGCTTGGCCACTGACTTCAGTGAAACCAGACATATCTCTACCAGACGACTCCCTCTTGCCCCGGTTGCAAGAGGTTAAGACATCCTTGAGGAGCAGGATGAGCCTGTCCTGGTAACAGAAGCCAACAAGGAATGATGTCCCAGCAGGAGCCTCTCTGGAGGCTCAGCAGAGCTTAACATATGCTGCGTTTTCACTTCCTTGTGGTTTCTTCCTGCAGTTCCACTCCTCTCCCAGGTTGTGACCAACCCCGGGAGCAGAAATACCCTCCCACCTCTGCCTTGTTCCCCTTAACTCTTACTCTATACCCAAGCTGGCTACAGCAAGAAAAAAGCTTGGAAATCCAAGCTAGTTTCCCTTCCCAAGAGCCCTCTTACTTCCCAAAGTCAATGGAACCGAGGTTTGGGGAAGCCTCCAAACCCATGGGATGTTTATGCAAACTGAAGCTTTAGCAATCTGCCCCAAAAGCGGGCAATTGTGCCACCCTGTCCCCAGATGAGTGACACCTTGGTGCGCTCTCTTGGTCCAGGGTCTGCCTAAAAACAGCACTCGAGCCTCACTCAGGAGTTGCAGGGGAGGCCCAGCAGCATCGCGGCTGGATTGCAACGGTCAGCCTTCAGTAGAGCCATTCCAAACAGCGCCCACAGCCATCCCACGGGGCATCCCGTACTCCAGGGATGGAGATAACGCAGGCCTAGCTCAAGAAAATACTCAGCTACTAACCCTGAGCATGAAAGAAGTCATAAGAGGGGGAAACGCTTAAGATCACGCAAGTGCTTACGCCCTGGCAGAACCATAAACCAAATCCTACGTGCACAGCCACCGAGGCAGCAAAACACGGCATTCCGCTTGAAAACGTGGGCAAAGTGAGCTCGGTCCTTCCTGTCATGGATAATTTTCTACCACGAGTCACAATAAAGAGAAGAAAAATGTTGCAAAGTGGAGTTTGCACTGACTGGGTGGTGGCCAAAGGACCAACAGGAGTGGGGATTTTGGCTCTTTGCCCTAGGGAGCAGCTCTAAGAGAAAAGTTAGAATTAGCACTGGGACGTCTTGAAATGTCCGTGAGGTGACTCCAGAGAGCGTCTGGCCAGATCACATTTCATGTGCATACCAAGAAGAACCTCGAGGCATTGAGGGGCTGAAGACCTTCCGAACAAAAGTCTGCACAGTTTCCATGTTCTGTCTCCCCAGAGCTCCCCTGTTCACGACCGGGTCTGACCTTCAGTTTGAGAACAAATATTGTTGCGGTGAGCTCCAGACTGAGCAAAGAGTGGAGACTGCAGTTAGTCCCACCAGCCCAGGTCATCAGGCAGGGCTACTGGCCAGGAGCTGGTGGTGGCTGCCAGAGACCCCTGGAGCCATTGAAAATGGAGATGTGCAACAAGAGCAGGGCATTTCAAGGTCCCAGATGATGGTTCCTGTCTCTTCCCACCACTTCTGCCCATGTCTTTCGAGCTGGAGGAAGACATAACTCATGGAAAACACAGGGGCAGCTCAGGCTAAGCCCCTCTCCCAGGACCAGCCATAAAAGGGGGATTAGGTCAGGTCTGACTCCTGATGGGTGTGGGGAAGAGCCCCACTGCAAATCCTGAAGATGCTCCAGCACTCTTGGACATCAGCCCGTGCACCTCACCGAGGAAGGAGTGCAGCTGCCTGCCAGTGCCTCCCAGCAGCAGACTTTGCCGTGCCCAGGGAGACATCCACATGGACCTGGCCAGGGAAATCCCAGAGCTTCCTCCATGTCATACTCCAGGCCTTCGAGACAGACTCAAGCATCCCACACTGTCAGGGTTGGAGATCTCCAATCCACCATCTCAGCTTTCTTTTCACATCAGACAAACCCACGTTGTCCTTCCCAAAGCAGGTGTGTGGTGCCTGTGAAGAGTTTTCACCTCAGAGGAGGAAAGGCCCACTCCCTCCACCTTCTTCACTGCATCACATCGATCCAGAGTTTCAATCCAGATGTCAGAGACCTCGACTGTGGACATTCTCTGGATGACAGAGCCTTGCAGACACCCGTTAAGACACTCTGCTGCTGCTGCTGCTTTTGGTTTTTGCTCTCTTGGGATTCTCCCAGGATCCCCCAAGCACCCGGCTGTCCTGCAGAAACCACCCCACCTGTGCTACGATGACAGAAAATACAGATGGTTTTGGGAGCCAAGCTGCCACAAAGGATTCCTGTGCTTCAGGATTCCTCCCCACAACTGGGTGTGCTGCTCCCCATCAAGTCATCTCCCCTGTGCCAGCCCTTTGCTCAGCAAAGATGGAGCAAAATGATGGCGGGACACCTGGATTCCTGTTGTTTGTGCCCAGCTGGGAGCTCACCTGGCTCCTTCCAGATCTTAACACTTTCACAAGTTGATGAAATCTCCCATCAAAAGCTTCGTTGAGGCCCTGGGGTCTTAACCCTGGATTAGGACATCCAAGGGGTGCCAGGCTGGCGTTTGGGTGACACATCCTGGGAATGGCCAAGGAGGCTGGCAGTGTGTCTCTTGGAGGCTCAGGCAGGGCTGATGAATTGTTTCTGTCCCATGGAACTCTGCCCAGAGTTTGGGCTTGACCATCCCACAGCTGTCTCCTCCACCTTGGAGCTAGTGGAACTCAGCATGATGTCCTGGCTCACGTGTCATTCTACAAGTCCTGCCCCCAAAATCCTCTCTCACTTGCCACTGGCCACCACCACAAGCCGTGGCCACGAGGGTCTCAGCTCAGTTGCCCACACATGGGGTCCACAGACATTAGAGATGCTCTGGGATGCCTGACACTTGCAGCTGGGCAATATGAGCCAAGATTTTTCAGAGAGCCAGGCCAGTGGTGGGAAGTCCTGGAGCAGCTCTGGTGTCACAGGACCCCCATGTACAGAGCCCAGTCATGCTCCAGGCACATCCACACAATAAACAGAGGACACTGATCAGCTCCAGCAGCTTCCATCCATGAGGATGTGGGCTAAGCAGGCTCTCCTGGTGCCAGGGAAGGTCATACTCTGCTGTGAGTGGGGCTGCTTTGCTCCACCACCATTCCAAGGCTGGCTGCTGCCACTGTCCCAGCAATCCAGCTGGGCTAATTCCAGCACTCCCCTCTCACCCCCAGGGTGAACACCACAACCAGGGCACGTTGTTGTGCCTCACACAGCTCCACTTAGCCCCTGCCACCATCTGGTGGCAGCCGGTGTCCCCAGTCCCGCTGTCACTGGTGGTGGTCACTCACCTCCAGGTTTCCACGCTCCAGAGAGGAATGGAATTGTTGCTCTTACACTGCTGTACAGAGAGAAGTGTACTTGGATGTAAATAAGAGCCCAGCTCTGTATGTTGATGATTAAATGGAGACAAGAAGGCTCTGTGGCTTCTCTGTTGGCGAGCGGGGCTGAGCGCTGAGCGCTGCACACGGGATGCTCAGCACCCTGACCTGTGCCTGGCCGCAGTGGGAACCAGAGCTTCAGCACCTCCCAGGAAAGCAATCCACTTGGGATTAGCACAGCCTGGTGTCACTCTGTCCTGCTTTGATGCTTGCTGTCTCCCTGAGCCAGGTTTGCAATTGCTCCCCGGTTAAGGCTGAAGTCCCCTCTGCCCATCTGGTGTCACATCCAGATTCCATGCAGACAGCGGCTCCCAGAGGTGTCCCCCCCGAGCTCTGCCCATGGAAAGGACCATCCTGCTCCCCCCCTGCCCCTTGCAGTGGCACTTTATAGCTCGCTCAAGGCAGCGAGCTCACGAGCAACATGACCAAAGATTTCTGGAGAGTGCTGGGCTGCATGCTTGGAGCTGTGTCCTGGCTTTCCTGGGGAGAGATGAGGCTGGTGTGGGCTGGAAAAGGGGAATGAGAGCTGGCAGGGGGCATGATTTCCCCGTGTCCCACCTGGGAATGTTTGCAGGTCCGTAAGGGCCTTTCCTGTGTGAGACAGGACAGGATAGAAAGGAGTTTCTGGGTGAGGTCATCACCCCCAGTTGGTTACACCAGTATCCTCCACAGCCATACCCATTAGCTCCACACATTTCCCGTGGAGAATGTGGACCAGGGGCTGTCCCTAGGAACTGGGATGGACGCCATTCCCTTTCTTCTTGAGGAGAAGAGAGGATGCACACCAAGCCATGCATCCTCCTGTCTTCAGGCAGCTTCATGCCTCTCGTCTTCAGAGCAATAGGTCTCCTCTAGTTTAGCAGCAGACGTCACTGCAGGGTCCAGTCAATTGTTCTGGCTCACTGGAAATTGCCCAGGAAAATGAGCATCCTGAGAGCTGGGTGGTCTTGCTGGCTGCCCCCTTGGTGTCCTCTCCCCAGGTCACCCCAGGGCATCCTCAGCACCCTCCTTATCAAGGAACCAAATGCCAAGGTGAAGGCAGCGTGTTCTTCGCTCCTCCTGCTTGGGGTGCTGAAGGCATCTCCACCCACCTTTGCTCCATGAAGGCTCCTGGGCCTGGCAGGAGGCCAGTGGGAGATCTGTGCTCCTGCAGGTGGGTGCTCAGGTGGGTCTGGGCCTTGGGCAGATGCCTCTCACTGTGCCTCTGCTCCCCAGCTGTGCTCAGCCTTCTCCACACCATTCCTGGGATGGGAGAGAACCCAACTCACCATTAATTTAACCCAAACCTTCAGCTTAAGCCTTGAAACCCCTTTATAATTTACTGTTCACCAAGACCCCTTGCTAAAGATCTGTTCATGTGTTGCCTGTGCCCTGCTGCTCCTCTGCTCCAGCTCTCCAGGCTCTCCTGCCTCCTTTTAGATAATTCCCATCCCATTGGAGCAGTCAGTGCCTCTCCCAGTATTCTCCCAGATACATCTGGACAAGCCGGAGCTGCAGCCCCCACGGAGAATGCTCTCAGGAGCTTTCCAGAACACTGATCCTCTCCTCTCTGACATTCCCATGGCAGCTCCATCAGCCCTGCTTTACCTCCAAGGACAGCCTGGCTTCCTGCTGAAGGACATTCCCATGGCCTGCAATCCCGTGGGATCATTGCACGGGGATTCACACTATCACCACCCAGCTCTGGGTCTCCCTGGTCCTTCCACCCTCTGGAAAATCAGGGGTCTGAGGGTCTGTGAGGTCCACAGGGACACGCAGGACCCTGCGCTGCATCGAGGGGTTGGGATCACATCCAGCTGTTTGCAGGCGTTGGATTCCCAATAGGATGTTCCATGCTGGCAGCACAACTGCTGTCAGCACCAAGCTCCTGCGTTTTCAGGATAATCCTCCTCCCTGGTGCTCCCAGTAAAGGGGATGGTGTCAGGTCTGGAGCCTGGGACCAGGCTGTGTCTCCACAGCTCTTTCACAGATCTGTTCTCTCCAGCAGGAAGTTTCTGCTTTCTGTCCCAAAGCAATAGGTTTTTCCAGGGAGATTTAAAAGGGAATCTTCCCAACTCTGACACCTGCAGGCAAGCCAACATTCCCGTGAATACCTTCACAGCTCCAGCCCTGGGCTCAACTCCTTCGGAAAGGGATGCGAGGTCCAGTCTGGCTCTGAATAACCACAGTGGTCTGAGCTTGGTGGCCCCGTTTATCCGGAGAGTCCAAAGCTTCCCCCATCCAGCAGGCCACCAGCCTGGGTGCCCAGGAGGTGTGACCCATCCTCTCCTGGTGCCCATCCCACGGCTGTCACTGGGTCCCTGCAGCGGGTCTTCTCCATGCGGGAGCCACTGGGGTGTCTGAGCTCACGGAGCCACACTCGGTGACAACCAGTGTGGCTCTGCCATTCCTGAGAGCCAGGCTCGGAGGAGAAGGCTCCCTTTTCCCCCTTTCCCGTGACTGAAAGGAGCAGAACACGTGCGGGCAGAGCTCCAGCGCCAGCGCAGGAGCGTCCCAGCACCACCCAATGCTGCACACCCGGCCAATGTGTCTATGCAGTCCCTTCCCAGGCAGCCGTGTCCCCGCAGAGCCAGGGACAGGGGCTCCTCCAAGGTGTCTTCGTTTGCACTCTCCGGGACCTGGTAATCGCTGTGAGCCCAGAGGAGCCGCCCTGGCCTTCGCCTCGCTCCGGGCACCACGCTGGGGAGGCTTTTCCTCACCCCAAAGCGATGCATGTCGCTGAGTCGTCCGTTCTCCAGCAGATCCATCGCTGTCCCCCCAAAGCCCGGCTCCCCGCGGGGAGGAGGGCGGGTTGGACGAGGCTGCTGTCCGACTTCACCAGCAATAACAGGAGCTCCGCCGGCGCCGGGCCGTGCCCCTCTGCAGGACCTCCTGCGTGAGACCCCTCGTCCCATTCCGGACCTCCCCGACTGTAAATTCAACCCCAGCCTTGTGCTTTCTTCCCTCTCGTTTCCCGACGCCTCGGTGTCTCTCTCCTTCTCTGTCTCCTCTCTCTCTCTCTCTCTCCTCTGACTGTGAATTCAAACCAGAAGTGTTCTGAACTCGACTCCGTTACTGTTCTGCGTTTCTGCGTCGACTGTTGCTGGTTCTCCGAACTGCGTTTCAACTTTGCAAAAANATATGTATACGTATCTCCGACGCTCCTCTCTCGACCTGACTGTGAAGGATTTTTATTGGGCAAAAATAAAATGGAGAAAGGCCCCGTTTTAAAAACAGGACTGCGTGGCTTGTTTGGTTGTGTCGCGGGTGGGAGAAGGGGTGAGAACCAAGGGGGTTTTTGGGGATGGATCCACCCTGGATGTAGCAGCACCTTCCAATCCAGCTGCAGTGGTGGGAAGGCAATTCCCCTTCCCTCCCATGGCAAGCCCTCACCTGGAACAGCCACATCCCCCACCGGAGCATCTCTGGGAGTTCCCTGATTTCCCTTCACGTGGCTGAAGGGGTGGAAAACGCTCAAAACGCATCCAGTTTGTGTTGGATCCCAGATGTTTGGGGTGAGGATTTGGGTGCAGCCCCCAGGCCGAGGTCCATCCAACCTTCCCTCACAACTAGGGAGGTCACACGGTGTCCAAAACCTCCTGCAGGGTTTTACTCGAACGAACCCCACCCAACTGCTTGGTCAGCATCACTACAAGCAACAGATAAACGTTGTTTCTCTTTAAAAACCCAACAGTTCCAGCATTTTTCCCGATTGCAGCTTTATTAGAGAGGTCTCCTGCCCTCTGGTGACAAAGCCGGTGCCTCCCAGGGCGCAGTGAGTCAGGGATTCCGTGAGTTCCCGCAGGTTTAAAGCCTGATGTGCCATCAGCCAGCGTGGCTCTCCTCCAAATCCCTGCGGCCTCCTGAAAACAGCATTTCCTCACTTGCCAGGGGATAGAAGGAAGAGGTGGCCAGGAATTTCACCTGGTAGAGAAATTAGGAAGTGCTAACTAAGGCTCAAGGCCATGTTTAATTAGTTTGCCAGTGCTGAAAGCCTGCAGTGGGCAGGAGAGATATTTCTGGGAACAGTGGAGCCATAATTATTGGAAATACTCAAAATCTGTGTGGACACAGCCCTGGCCAATGGGCTCTGCATGGTCCTGCTGGAGCAGGGGCTCAGGCCGGACCTCCACAGGTCCACCATGACCTGAATCTCCTGTCCCTGTTCCCTTGGGACAGCTGCAGTGAGGGGTGTCAGCTCAGACACGAGCCTCCCACACAACCCACTCACAACCCCCAAGCCACACCAGCGAGGGGCTGGTGCCTCTCTGGGGACACAAAAAGGACATCCCTGGGTGTGCTGGTACCCAGCGGGTTCCTGCAGCCAAAAGGGGGTCCTGTAATCACAGAGCCAGAGAATGGTTTGGGATGGAAAGCACCACAAAAACCATCTCATTGCAGCCCCTGCCA